>KE464345.1:11768-24977 GCA_000387445.2 Pythium aphanidermatum DAOM BR444 | reverse complement strand
AAGAGAGAATGCTCAGATTGGTCTTGGAGTTGAATGTTCAAGTGTGAGCGATGTGAGGGATTTCCAATCGAAACACCACAATGACAGATGCTTCGGATGGTACCATCCAGTCATGAGCAACGAGGAGACTTGGATCTTGTGAGATGCAGCCACTATCGCACTCGTGTCGATTTGCAGATGACGCATAATGTCGATCCACCGAGACCATATCCGGAACGACGACACCGTAGACGCCTGCCGACTTGATCTGCACGATGACGTCTACGAAATCACCGAGTTTTAGGGTGGCAAAGTGCTGCCGACCATGTGTATGTGTGTGTGTAGACATAAACACGCTTGAGGACAACTGCTGTTGTGCCGATGCGAAACCACTCCAATGGCTCAGGTAAGAGATGGGGGAATGCTTTGAGCTCGAATTCTTGAAGTGGTGTTGGCTAAGTCTGGCAAAACATCGCGGGATGAGAGAGACTGTGGGCAGCATTCTTCCTCCAAGCGAAAGTCAAGAGACGTTCCGTTACGTTCAATACGATGGCGATGACGTGGATGCGTGAGAGCGTGAACAATCCAATTCATGCTTTCATCACGCTGAGGGCAAGTATAGATAATCAGAGTCCTGAGACTCATTGTGTACGAACAATCGAGCACATCGCGGCGAACACTGCAATAGAGGGAGCCTCCATGATGATAAGCTCTTGAATGTTGATGCCTCGAACACACAGCGCACGTAGAAGCTCTCCAAGTTGATTCACAGAGGCGAAATCGTTGGCTACCATGAGGTACAACGATCGACATAGAATCAGATGACTGCACATCAGCAGACGCTGCAGGATGGCGAGGTCATCTGAGCGGAGCCGAAAATGGTTGTGTGGTTGATTGGAATGCGATACTGTGAGCTCCGTAGGAGAGTTTATGTCGTGGCTACTGTGAGTCAGGTCTCGTACAGCCCTCTCAAGTGCAGCAGGCTTCAGGCATCGTAGGCATCGTCGCTCCGAGGTGTAGGTTCCGAGGCAGGGGCCATCGTTCATAGGGAGCGTAAGGCCCAATCGAACTACTCCTGGCTGTCGACTCATAAAAGGTCGAAGAAGAGCAAGAACCTTGTCCCGACGTCCGAGGAACTTGGACCGAGTGCTCATTGTGGCACTCGAGCTCCGCGAGAATTGACGCCAGAGCTCCGCCAACTTGACTTCATCAAGTCTCTCGATCATCTCCAGGTACTCGACAGTGTATGAGGAGAAGGCCGTGTCACAAAACACAGCTAGTTCCTTTTCCATGTCTTCGCGTTCAGGGACATTTCCGTTAGGATGCCATCGACATCTCCACGCACATTCGTTAATCGGTGGTGTTCCTGAGTGCACGCCCCACAAACTAGCGATCACATGCCTCCAGAGTGGAGCGTTTCGCTGCGGAGACAACTCACGACGCACACGGACGGCATTCACCACATCCAATGTCATACCGTACACGAAAGCCAAGTCCCTCACGCAGATCATCATCGTTCAGCGTGAAGAACATAAGCGCGAAGTACGAGTGCGTGAGGAGTTCTTCGTGCGACCTGGGACTTGTCATCGCGAACCGCCTACGCAGCGCTTCTGCAACAATCGCATGGCGTGTTGTTCGGTCAGGAGGCGGTTGACGGACTTCGTTTTGATGGCGCGCTAGGAGACTACAATGAGACGCGGCGCGAAGAAGACTGGACAGTATGTGTTCTTGGGAAATGTACCAATGCATCTCCATCCATGCCTTTCGCTTCACCTCCACGCTTGGTCGAGTCGGGAATGACGCTGTTACTCGTCCACTTGGTGTTGTTGAAGGACTTGGCTTGAACTGCAGCGTGGCGTCACGTCCGTCTCGGTCAGTGGGAAGGAGGTATGAGCATCGAGCTGTGTGATCAGCACCCTTCACACCAGCTTCTTCGCGACTTCTGTAGCAACTGCATGGTCGTTCCTGGTTGGATCCAGTCATGTTATGCTCATGATCGGGGCTCTAGATTACAATAAGTTACATTCCTTCTGCTTCTCTTCTTCCGTTCTTCTACTGCGCGCGCTTCTTGGGACTGACGCGCAGACTTAGACGTCTCGACATGGCGATGTGGGACGACTCCATGAGCATGCGGTAGATCTTCTTCTCACTGTACCCGGCCTTCTCGAGCAGACTCACGCGTTCCAGTGGCTTGAACCAGCGCACACGGCGGCCACGGCGCGTGGACGTCGTCGACTCGACCTCGGATCGCTTGGGGCTGCCGCACACCACGCACACGCGTTGGAGATCCTCCGTCTCCGAGCCCGAGCCGTCGCTCATGTTCATACTCGCGCAGCCGCAGAGCGCGCCCGTCACGGCTTCGACGGTCGTCTTCCATACACACTGCGGCGTGCGCGCGAGTCCGATGGCCGGGCCGCCATGCTTGGGCACGGCGCTGCCGCCCAGCGCCACGCCGAACTCATACACAGTGATAGTGGACCAGCGCACGGACTTGGGCATGGTGATTGTCGGGGAATGAGCATGGCGGAGCGGTCTGGCTCCCCCCCGTCCGCTCCTCTCACACGACACCGCCACCCGTCCAGAGTGGAGGGGAGGGCCCGGAGACCAAGACCGCTCACTGCGTCACCAACAAACCATCGTTTGCGTCGGAAGGGTTGCGGGTATACAAACTCCAAGAGCACGCGACTCGTTTTCTCCCGCTTTTGGCTCCCCTCTCTGGCTGGCGCCTCTTTCGCCATCGTCCCTGATGCTCTCGGAGCCTTCGTTCGACCTCGCCATCAAAGGCGCGTTGTGGTTTGGTCTCTTCACGGCGACTTGCTGGAAAAACAACGAATCGGCGCGCGTACAGTACTGTACCCACAACCGCAAGGCGAGATAAACCTAAACCTAATGAAGCATTTGGACCAATGGTGTCTCGACGCAAAGAGGGCAGAGAACGGTGCACGGAACTGCGAGGAGACTGACGGATGCACACCTGCAGTTCACCACATGGCAGCTCGGGCCAGAGAAGTCAGCACAACGGACGATGCCATCACGAACGATGCCCCCACGAGGTGCGCGGAAGCACGGAGTAGAACACTCGAGAATGCGGAGGCCAGTGCGCAACAAGTGAAGGTATTTCTGATGGCTGGAGTAGTACAGGACGGGTGCTTCATCAGATGAGGTTCATCTTGCTCAGCGGATGAGAGGGATACAGTAAGGTAGCCATTGGTCTATGAAAGGTCAAGCAGCTGAGTCATTGGCCAAAACGTTTGCGTCAACCCAGAGCGACACGGGTTGGTGTCACATATTCTCGCTTGGTGTGTCTCGAGCAAACGCTGGTGTGGGCTAATGGGTCGGAGCGTGTAGCAAGCGTGAGAGGCGAATAATAGTAGCAGCGTGTCGATGCATCCCCATGCGAAAGGTGGCTGCTCCACGGATCATGAAGTTGTCGCACTCTGCCTGGGCTTCTTCAACCCCTAATAAGGGGTGACGCCTGTCAAATCGCTGGCGATCTGGGGGTGCAGCATGCAAAAAAAAGAATGGCTTCTATTTTCGGTCGCGATCGAAACGACCAACCAAACCCGGGCTGTCCGCCATTTGGGCCCACCCGTATCCTAATCCAATCAAGATACTTGAACAATGTATACAGGACAGATCGCGTTTCCACCGGTTTGAACCTGCTACAAGTGGTTTTGACTGGCAAAGAGCAGCAGTCTGTAGTGACAGCATGCGACCCAGACAGGCAATGCGGATGAGGCAGATGGGAGGCGGAACCTTCCGTGAGCGGCTCAGAAAAAATGGACCGCAGGTGTCGGCGAAGCCGACGCGCGCGCACCTGATACGTTTCTTATCCATAGCCTTCCACGGAGATTTTTGTCCATGAGTTGAGTTAAGTTGGGCTCAGCACGGTGTGCGGTGTGTCGTATGTGGCCGATGGCGAACTGGCAAGGGCGTGGTGTGTAATGGGAGGACGCGCGATGCGACGTTAGATATCGGACGTCGCGACAGAAAGCACTCAGAGAGACAGACCTAACGAAGGCATGAATGGCAAAGGATATGAAGAAGTGTGTGTACGATTGAATAACTTAAGTCTACTACAGAAAGCTCCTTCCTCTGCGGGTCCATTGGAAGTGGTGGAGGCAGGGCAATGGGATGCCAGCAAGAAGGCTATCCCCTCTTGAAGGGCCTTGGTCCCAGGCGTCACCCAGGAAATGGGCTACGGATGCCTTAGATTACAGTCGCCGGACCTCTAGCTCTCGATTCGAGGAGTATGTGTGACCGATCAGGATAAATAATATCAGCGATCTGCAGATCAGACGTAGTTGGCTGGAATCATGCGAGGACGGCCAGCAAAGGCTGAGCATGGGCGTTCCATCGAAGCCAAACTCTCTGCCTTACGTTTCTTCGCTCGCTTCTCTTCGAGATCTTCCATGTGCGTGCGCTTGCGAGACGTGAGGATGATGTTGGTCTCACGCGAGAAGCGAAGGATCATCCCATCACTCACGCCTGCAGCTTGGAGCAATCGCACGCGCTCTTCAGAGGTGAAGCGGTGGATGCCTTCACTACGCTCAGCCATTTCACCGACTTTCGTCGTCCATGTGAACTCTGGCACATCTGAGAGCCCAATCGAAGGGCCACCTTTGCTTGGCACCGAGCTGCCACCGAGCCCGACGCCAAATTCGTGCACCGTGATGGTGCTCCAGCGCAAGCGCTTCTTGGTCTTCTTGACCTCGCTAGGAGGAACGTTGCAGTCGATCGCACCGTCAATGCAGCGCGGCTTCTCCGCGGCTGCTGTCGCTGTCGTTCGCTCACCGTACTCAGCGGTGGCGCAGTCACCGTTGGTGGTAGTGCCGTAGATCTCCATCTCTTTCGGTGCCATGGTGTTTGCTTAGCGGCGTCAGGGTTGCTTCTTCTCTTTGGTGGTGGTTTAGTCACCTCGGCGGTCTGTTGGATTGTGAGCTGGTGGTGTGTCGCTGGACTCTTCCACTCGCCTGGCGGCCCCTGCTCCCTCACTGAGAGTTGATGTTGGCGACGTTGTGGGGGAGCGTGTGTTTTTTTGGGATGAGGTGAGAGATACGCCGGCCGTCCGCTGTCCATAGCCTCCGCTCCACTGGCTCCCAGCGCCCATTGGCCGAATCCGCCGTATTCCGACTGACTGGCCGCCCCGTCTCCACCGCTTCTCTTGAGCCTTTTGCTCTCCAAAAGGTGGAGCCATGTCGAGGATCCAGTGTATCAGCTGGCGTACGGGGTAGGGGTCCACTCATTTGTTGGGGGCGTCCGCCATGTGAGCTCTTTGACGACCGAGCGACTCTGTGTGACTGTCGTCCACAACTGGATTTCCTCTCCTGGCCCGTCAAGTGGTACATACCCTGGTACACTGCGGCCATGGCGGGAGTGATTCTCGTTGTTTGGCGCGTCACAAGTGATGGTGACGTTCACTCACACCGTCCAGCCACCAACACCCACCACCATTTCCTCCCGCATCAAAAAATTCCCTTCACCGTTGCCAGGCTTATGAGTCGTCTCCATCTCCATCGCTCCTACGGGTACATGTGTGCACGAGCCGCGTTCTTGTGGGAGGCACCTGCGCTTCTTCCGGCGCCGTTCCCCACGGCAAGAATACAGAGATCTCGCCACTTCGAGCCTGAGACTACAGTGCGAGGTGTCAGTCCGTGGGACCGGTACACTGTGCCACGTTGGGGTAGCGCGCACTTCTGTTTCACATCGCGACCGCGTCGTTTGACGGCCGTCGCATCGCGCTGCTATGCGGAAGAGCCTCCCACATCGCATGGCAGCAGCAGTGACAACAGCAGCGGGATCTGAGTCTCCTTGATCCCATGCGGGCGCGGAAGTTATCCATGACTGGTGGATATTTAGCGGATCTGAGAGACGAATCCAGGACGCCACGTTCATCTGAGTCCGAGGGACTCTAGCTCATCAATCCATCTTGATACATGCGGCTGGAGGTGTGCTGGAGCCACGTTGTTGGCCAGCTCGAAGAACTCATTGCTGCGTCGAGTGCTGTCCACAAAACCTAGTTGTGTGGCAGACGTATTGTGGCTCGCTACTTACTGTACTGTACGACGGCGAAACTGGCCTTCTCTACTTCCGATAACCTTCTTCCTATGGCGAGTTGACGTGACAAACATAGTTCGCATTGCTTAGTCAAGCTATTCATACTTTCTCGCTCCTTCGCGAATGGGGTATTCTTACCCCGACGCACCCCGAGATTCGCGCTCGATGTCTGTTCGCTCTTTATAGTACACACTCCCCATCCATTCTCATACGTCGTTGTCGTCGCTTCTAGGTTCTCCATGCTCGTTCTCGTCTTTGTGTAGGTGCAAAGCGTGACTGAACGGCCGCGGTTGAACTTGAAGTCACCTCGTGGCTTCTCGTCTCACTTCCGCTAGCCGCTTCAGATTCCTCTTCACTGTGTTGTGCGCCTCGACACTTCGGTGGGCTTCTCTTCTCTCTGTGCCGTTTTCTTCTTCCATTTCAGCCGCAGCTGAACACCTCCGCGCAAAGGAGCCAGGTGCACACTGAGCAGCTACCCACTGAGCAAGTCGACATGTAGGTCACTGCGCAGTCCAACGGGTCTGTCGTTGAGCTTCCTATACCACTTGAAGTAGATGAGTGGTGCTACAGCGATCAACACTGAGGCCAGAACGAGAACTTGGGACCAGGCCTTCGCGATAAAACTCACGCTGAGTACGTATAATGCAACCTGTGCAATTGCGATGAGTCCTGTGCAGCCCAGATCGGCACGGTTTTCTTCGTCAATATCTCCAATTTCGCTTCGCGAGAAACACATCAGCTTCACAGATCCCCAGGCACCTGGTGGCCGCGCGAAGCGATAAAATCGTCGCGTAATCTGAGAAGGCACTGGCTTCGTCCCGAGACAAACCGCCACCGAAATTACAAGCGAAATGGAGGAAGTAATCCAGAATGAGTCAAGCTCTGCCATCATCGGCTTCGCGCTGTGTGAGAGAGCAAATGTCACTAGACGCACTTTCCTCTGGTATAACTGTATGTACTTACATGAAAACGACGACGGCAGCAGTGAATCCGGACAACACCCCGAACAGGTATCCAAGAGCATTAAATCGCGACCAATACCACGAAAAGAAGAACGGCCATATAAATGCTCCTGCCATAGCGATTGTCATGAAGCCCCACACACGATTGATCGTGTTCACGTACAACGACAACGCGAGACCAGCGATCATGATAAATAAAGTCGAAAGTCGCGCGTGCCACAACAATTGTCTCTCTGATGCATGAGGATTCAAAAGAGCCTGATAAATATCGACAGTCCAGTACGCAGACGCACTATTGATCGTTGTATCAAACGTGGTGAGCGCGGCTGCGAGAAGTGATGCCAGCACAAACCCCTTTATACCTTCCGGAAGCATCTTGTCAATGACAATTGGTACAACGCGCTCTGGGTCGATCACTGCCCCTGCGTGTTTAATTGTGTACTGAATGCCCATGACTGCAACACCACCGCTGAATGCCCAACGCAGAGCAAGAAGAAGCATCGCCAGAAAAGTCTGAGAACGAACTTCCTTTTCAGATTTGGTCGCCAACACGGTTTGTAAACCAGACCCACCAGGGCCTGACGCTGACCGCATGCACTGGATAACAAGATACATCGCAACTATCACTTCGAATGAGTTGTACATCGAGTAAGCGGACTCAACTGGCAACTTGAGCGACTTCATTGGAACTCCACTAATCCAATCGCTACGGGTTACGTTCCATTTAATCATTGATGGCTCCCCGTGCTCTTGTTTCATGGGCAAGAAGACTGAGAATGTCGTCGGAAGTGTCACACGTAGCCCCATAATGGCGACGACCACAAACGAGCTGAAGATGAAAAAACTCTGGTATACATCGGTGTACACGACAGTCGTGAAACCTGCCGCTATCGTGTACAAAATTGCGATCCCCATGAGCATTGCTGCAGCCCAGAAATCCGCAGGTAGCTCCAACCATGTTGGAAACTGCACAAACTCAGTCACAAACTTGCCGCCTCCGACGGCAAAGTACGTGACGGCCAGAATGCCGCTCACAATGGACGTACACGCAATTGTTGTGCGCAGTAATACGCCCTCACGACGATCTCCAAAGCGAAATTTAATCCTACGAGTACCACCATCAAGTGAATTCCTCTCCAATCCACGCAATATCGCTACACATACCATTCACCACGTGTCTTCACAGGGCATCGGCGTGATAGCTTACCAGTGAACGCCAGCTGAAATGCGAGGAAAAGACAAAGTCCACCTCGGATTTCAATGTACATCCCCTTGACACCCAGCGCATAGATCAGCGCCGTGTTGATCATGGTCCCCGAGATGTCGATATACGAGCTCACATCGGCGACCGCTAGAGCCCACCATGGGATGCGGCGCCCGCCAAGGTAATACTCTTCCAAAACGCGGTCGTTCTTGCCTCCACCAAGTTGTTGCTTCACGCGGCGTTGACGCATCCGTTCACGCTCACGCTGCTCCTGTAAGGTGAAGTAAAGTCCGACTACCAACACTGAGAGTAAATAGCCCCCACAGAGGGCGAGATCCACGGGCGCGAGCCCGACTATCTGAGGTGTTCCATGCACGATAGTCACCATGGCTTCTTTTCTCTCCCTTGAAGCCCCGTCGATTGGATCGGTCTACGTAGTGACATACCCCGTTGGAATGCCATATGGGTCCCTTGTTTAGGTGAAAATTAGTCCCGTGCGATGGGGTGCCCACTAACCTGGATCGCCGCCCCGTCCCTGTCCCCCACTGAATCCAAGCACCGGTCGAAAGTTCGAAATCTCAAACTGGAAATGGGCGGCGCATTGAGGATTCAGTCGTGCAGGACCGCACAGTGCGTCAGCCCACTCAGTTGGAAACTATGTTGCAGCATTGCGTGAGGCGTGCGATGTGACAATCTTGAACACATTGCACAATGGCTGCCTGGACCTCCCGCTCAAGTGTCTCTCTGGTCCACCTGGCTCGCTCGATTTGACTGTTCCAGACTCGCCCAAAGTGTACCCATTTGTCACAAAATCGCACGGATTGGTGTACTGTACCTCAAATTCGACCGAAAAGAGGTTGAAACCAGGATGTCCATCCATGCGAAACGGCTCCATGATGTTGAGGCAAACAGGCGACCCGACCCGCCATCATCATCACCATCCCAGATGAGTCGCCCTTCCATGCCACCCACGTCACCATCGCACACGCAGAAGGTCGAACTGGCCATCGCCGCCACACAACATGGCATCGCCTTCGCGTCGCGCACGGTCGCCAGATGGAAACTCGGCCTCAAAGAGACAGACAGCGTTCATGTAGCAGAGGGACCCACGAGCATGACGACGATGTTTGGTCTGGACGGGGTGAAGGGGTGGAGATAAGTCGGCAGACGTGGAGGTGCGCGCTGAGCAGTGAAGGATATGCGTCGCGAACTCTCAAGCTAAGAATAGGAGGAAAGAACACCAGCAGAGGAAAGGATCCGACTGCTGGAGTGAATGGCCCAGTGGATTGGTGTGCCGCGCCGGACGACATGACGGTATGAAGCACATTCGTGACGAAGTGCTGAACTGGTTCAGTGTTTTAGAATCCTTCGTAGAGTGCAGTGAGCAGGCGTTGCCCCGATCGTGACATGAAATGGCGTTATTATGCAGTTAGAATGTATAGTTGTCTCTCATTTGTCTCTCTACTTCTCTCCTTCAGCTTCTTCGTGGATTGTCTTGCACCCAACAAATCCGATGTGTTCTTCTTCATCCCCTTTGTGTGGGATGCCTGACTGGCCCACGACGCCTCCAATAAATTACTCGACAGCCAGAAACAGTAAATAGATGCATGAGTCGTTGCCCCTGCTCATCGGGAGCGAAGACTGGCTTCCCGTGCTTGTTTGTGGTCGTTGGTGATCGTGAGTGGGGTAGATCAAACATAATTGGCGGGGATCATGCGAGGCCGTCTGAGAGGGGTGAACTGGGAGTAGATTGAGTGTTGTTGGGACTCAGCCTTGCGCTTGCGCGTGTAAGAGTCGTATTCATCTTCGCTGCTGTCTTCGTCCTCCGTTTCCTCTTCTTCTTCTTCTTCCTCCTCGTCGTCATCTGATGTGGGTGGCTCCTCGTATCTCTCCGCGATCGTTTTTCGTCGGGACTTCAGGATGATACTCGTTTCGCGAGCGTACCGAGAAATGATCCCATCGGAAACACCCGCGGCCTTAAGAAGGCGTGTTCGCTGTTCAGGTGTGAATCGGTGGATACCCTCGCTACGTTCGGCCATTTCGCCAACCTTGGTCGTCCATGTGAACTCTGGCTTGTCCGCCAGGCCAATCGAGGGACCTCCGCGGTCCGAGACCGAGCTTCCGCCGAGGCCGACCCCGAATTCGTGCACAGTGATCGTTGACCAGCGCACTCGCTTACGGCACTGTGCATCGGTCGGCGCGCTGTCGTCTGACGCACTAGACCGCGGGGAGATGGCAACTGAGTTGGAGGCGCTCGTGTTGGTGTCCTCCTGGCCGCTCATGTAGCAGTTGATCTCCTCGGGTTGCTCGTTGAGGCTAAGCTGGGCGCTGTGGATGGCGTCCGTGAGGCAAGCGCTTGAAGGACCCGCTGGAGGTGGTGTGGTCATCACTGGCGCGGCGGTGCTACTCGCAGCTACAGGGCTGCTAGGGCCGCTGCTCGTGGCGAGGGCGGCGGGCTGCATGGCGATCTACTAGACTCTTGTGGCTCGCACTGTGAAGTTTGCGGGTTCTTTGTGGGAGCTGGAGAAATGCTACTGCTGAGCCACGGCCAATCTACAGGTCCGGTGGCACCAAACTCAAGGAAGGAGAGGAGCCTTTCGACGTTGATCCACACCTGCTCCACTTTTCGTCCGCTGCATGGCAACACAACGGGCGTCCGCCGTCCGCCCGCCAACACTCAGTTTGACCGGAAAGTTGCTCCGGTGTCCACTACCGTGGATTAGGGGAAGCGGACGAAGGGTGCTGACCACAGATCTTGCGTCCACTATAGTGGTTTTATCCGGCAGGCACTCTTGAGAGGTTCTCACGCGAGTGACGTGTGTGTTCTCAAGCGACACGCATGACGCTTGTGACATAAGGACAGCAGTACGTAACATGGCTTCATCTGAACCAGTCCACTCAGAGGGACCGGCCGTGAGTTCGTGTGATGTGGGAGACAGAGAAGTCGCACCTCCCACGGTCGGCTCGAAAGTTGAAGGGTTTTAACGCACTTATCGATCTCTTCGTACTTCTTCCATGGAGCTATACTGCCTCAAATGCACGTGCTGCTCAACTGAAGTCAATGCGCGCTCTGAATGGCGATTCGATCTAGTCTTTCGATGGATTGATGGGGAGCGAGGACGACTGGTGACTCGTCAGTTTGCATTGTGGATATTAATAGCATCTTTGAAATGATAATCAATTTGCAGTTTACTGGATACAGCGTCTCCTCATATTCGTCGGTCGTTTGACGCGATGGCGTCACAATCATACAGTAGTGTTGTGGTGTGTTTCATGCACAACGCCGGGACAGTCTTTCAGTGTTTAGCAATCTGATTGGCTAAAAGTGAATGAGCAACCAGATTTAAAAATGAGTTCAACTTGACAATTCTCTGACCTAAACCGAGTGTATTCATTTTCACAGTTTGCGATAGACTACAAAAGTGTTACTTAATCGTTTGGGAACGTCACCTGAACATGTCCGATATTCTCTTTAGAAGGTAGGAATTGTCTATAAAACGGAGGTTGCTTTAGAGGGGTTTCATTCTACGCAAGCCGCGAATCGCACCGAACACCACGAAAGGGGGAAACCACATCCACCCTGAAGCGGCCGCCAAGCGCGTGACGGGCGAGCGCATATCTCCGCCCCGAAGCATCATCTGCAGCAGCACGACGCTTCATTAGATCCGCGTGTTCAAGCGCTTGCGTCTGATAGCTCAATCACGGAGAAAGGCCTCCTCTAGAGTCTGTAATTATTCATTTCCGTCGGCGTTTCCATTGCTACGATGTCGCAGCGATACATTTTCCTCAAGATGGCCTCCTTCAAGGAGCTCAAAGACGAAGGCTATCGGTCGTATACCAGCATGTCTGAAGTGCCACGCCTGCGCCGTCGTTCATCGGCTTCACTACCGTCAAACCGCTCCATGCGGTCCAAGAGTCTCCAGCACTATCGTAGCTCACCCTTCGCCAGGACACCTAGTGGAGCCGGAAAGCGTGACTTCGACTCCCCATCCATGCAGAGGTCGCGTTTGAGCACCGATTCGACTGATCTCGCGATACACAGCGACGACCAAGTGGTGGACGACCACACAGAACGAGTTTCGATCCAAAACGCCGACTACGACGCTGGTATTCCGATCACTATTGCTGAAGAGTACGTGGAGGATCAAGAGGACGTGCTCCAAGACGATCCAACCAGCTGTCGACTGTCCAAAGAGGTCATGTTTCTGGTGGCCTGTCTGATCGTACTTGTCAGTTCCGGTGGCCTCATTCTCGGCTTTGGTCCCATGTACTCGGCGCTTGTGCGAGAAAACCAGTGGTCTGAACTTTGTGACGACAAGGACGCAACACTCACATGCGCAAAACAAGAAGTTCGTCTCCAGTACGTTTTTTCGACGGCATTTTTGTGTCTGAGTGCTGCCAACGCTTTCTTCGGGGTGTTCCTAGACGTGGCAGGACCTCGTTTGACCGCTCTACTCGGTTTACTGATGTCCTCCATGGGAAACTTTGCCCTTGCTTTCGGAGATTCGCACTCTGGTAGTGGCGCATTGATTATTGTGGGCTACTCACTCATCGGTGCGGGTGGAATGGGGTCATATTTGGCTGCCTTTCAGATTCTGCAGTTGTTCGAGGTACAAGGTTTTGTGTGTAGCGCTCTTTCGAGTCTATTCAACTGCTCCGGGTATATTTACATGATGTTACAAGTCGAGGGCATTGTAAGGGCGGAGTTCTTTCGAATTTACGGGTATGTGTGATGAGTAACGTTCACACTTGGATCTCATTGCACTAACACGTCGTGCATATAGGGTAATCGTCATAACCTGCATGTGCATTTGCTTCCTCTTGTTCCCGACAAACAATATTGTGCATCCACAAGACACGATTGCCATTCCTACATTTCACGTCAAGGCACCTCGATGGATGGTACGTGTTTTTTTTTTCACCATAAAATCGTGAATAGCGCTGAAGAGTGTTGTTTCATCTATAGAACCCAATCGGACTCATGGACGGAATGCGCGAAGAACTCAA
>KE464344.1:0-16328 GCA_000387445.2 Pythium aphanidermatum DAOM BR444 | reverse complement strand
AAGTCATCAATGACGTTGCCAGTGGCGACCGCCACAAACTGCCAACGCAGCGACGTGCGAGACACGTGCAAGTTCGAGATACCGAAGTTCTTGTTGTCCGTCACCACGTTCCACGCGACGCTCTTCTTCTCGTCGTAGTCCTTGTGGCCTTCGTTGCTGCCAGCAGCTCCAGAGATCACATACACTGGTGCCTTCGGGTTCGCGTACGTCTTCTTGTCCGCCGACACACCATCCAGCACAGGCACACTGTTCTTGATCGGCAAGTGACGCGAGTACAAGTGCACGTGACCAGACACCACCAGATCGACGTTGTACTTGATGAACAACGCCTCGAACGCCTTCTGCACCGGCAACGCCTCGTCCGTAGGAACACCCTGGCCGTTCACAAGTGTCGGCGTGTACATCGCACGGTGCATCGTCACAATCAACCATGGCGTGTTCGCGCGGTTCGCGTTCGCCTTCTTCAGGTCCGCTTCCAACCACGCCATCTGGTTCCCAAAGTTACCATGCGTACGACCCGTGTACGAGTTCTTCGGCGCACCATCGTAGTCCGTCTCCGACGAGATCGTCGTAAAGTGCACAGGACCGTGCTCGAACGAGTACCACATGTTCTTGGCACCGCCGCTCTCCGACGATGGCATCTTGAAACGAGTGTTGTACGCAGTGTAGTTGCCCAGCTGATCCTTCTTCGACGACGACAACAAACAACGAGCAGAGTGACACTCCGCCTCGTGGTTGCCCACCAACACCATGTACGGCACCTTCATCGTCAACGGAGAGATCAGGTTCATGAACTTGTTGTACGTCTCCTCGTAGAAGAAACCCAACGCCTCCGACGGCGTCAACAGACCAGCATTGTCAGCGTACGAAATGTCGCCCACGTGGTACACAAAGTCCACCTTGCCCGGCAGCTTCGCGTTGATGTAGTCCACCGTCGGCTGCGCGTTCGCGTCCACACCAAAGTCGCCGTAGAACGCCACGTCGAACTCGGACTTGTCCGTCGACGCACGCGCCGTCGTGAACACACCCACGTCACTACGGAACTCGCTCGCACTCTTCGAACCAACCTGGAACGAGTACTGCGTGTGAGGAGACAGACCAGACACCGTCGTGTGGTAGTTGAACAGCGTGTACTTGTCGTCCGAGTAGTACGACTTGACCTCCACCGACGCCGTCGACAGCTTCAGTGCCGACGCGCTCGACCCGACCCATACCACGGGGTCGCTCAGTTTCGTGTACGTGGCCCACGAGATGGTCATGGCCGTGCCTGGCGAGCCACCGGCGAATGCCGTGTGCACTTGTTGAGGGATGGACCCGACGGTGCTGGTCTTGAGACGGCAGGACTGGTTGGGGGTGAGGTCACCGAACCGGTAGATGAGCCTGCATGCGTCTTCTGGAACACAAGAGAATGACGAGAGGCTGTAGGAGCATGTGCTATCGTCAAGTGCGGCAACACTGGAGGTGATGGAGGCGACGCCAAGAAGTACGAGGAGACTTGAAGGAACACGCATGGTGGTTGTTCACTTGACACCGAGGAAGAACAAATCGGAATGAGAGCTGGAGCATGACCGCTACAGTGCGTCCCTGGACCACAAGTAGCAGTCTGGTCTCATCCGCACAGGTGTGAGAGGAGAGACTGATAATGATTGCGTTCTTGAAGCGGAGACCAACGTGACCACAGCTGGCCATGTGCAATCTTCACACACCGCTTTTGGGCTGGTCTTCGGTTCTGACAAAAATACGGTAAAGCTTCTGGGTATCAAATTTCAGAGTATGCAAAGTGAAAATAACGTACTTTTGGGCAATATCGCAGGAATTTGATCGTGAACATTTGGATGAGACTCCAAATTGGCAGCCACTGGCTCCCTTCATCAATACTGTATCGTGCATTCACCACGAATGGGCGATATCGACTATCGGGAAGCACAACTCTCTGGCTCAGAATGGTTGCACTTTGATAGCCTCAGCATGGTTATCGACAGGCCATCGCACAGCACGGTACATACTGTGGTCTTCACGCATTCTCCACGAGGCATGACGGCAACCAGCGCGATGAGGCAACGAGTAGGCGTGCTTCTTGTATCTTCGCATCAGTATTAGTTGCATCACGCACTTGAGCAGCGTCCTCGACGTCACGTAGTAGACTACGAAGTTCCCGCCAATGCATTGGCCCAGGAGCCTTGACTGTGTTATCAAAGCCGGTAAGGATCTCATGTCGCCTGAGATTGCGCTGAAAAATCGCTTCTAGAGACTCGCCAGTGAGACTTTCGTCATCGCTTGCTCCTCCTGAGTCATATTCGTCGTCGCTAACTTCGTCAAGGATCGCCAGGACGCGGTCATTGATGCCACTTTGTAGCATTGGCGAGGACAAAGACGAGCGGCGGTAACGTGCCGGCTCAGCGAGCTCGAAATCGGGCCTATCTCGGTCAAATCTACGAACGAAAAACTCGAGCGAGTCGCCGTCGTCTCGGTTATTACCATCCATTGCCTTCCCGGGTGACTGGATCTGTGACAAGGGGTCTTCCTGGTTGCCGACAGATCGACGGCCAGGATTCCAGTGGATATCAGCTGAACCAGATTGGGTCAGCTCTCGCGCCAACTCGTCAACCGAGTCGTCTACTCGCTCGTCGGTCTCTTCAGGATGGGTTTCTGTCACGGTTTTGACGTTTCTAGTCTCGCAATGTGTGGGTGAGAAGAACACCAGTTTGCTCTCGCACTGAAGTGACGAATGTGACAATGACCCTCTGAGCCGGTGCACATGCCCTTGTTGGAGAGCCGAGGCAACCGGGGACAGTCGCTGGTTGCTAGATCGAGCGTCAGACGTGATTGAACACTCTTCTGCTTCACTCAACTCGCCGTCGTCCCCTTCTTCCTCTAAAGCATTTTGCACAAACACACCTCGGCCTCTGTTTCTTGGGTTACGAGTCGACTGAACTCGATGAGAGGAGCTTGGCAAAGGCTCAGCTGGCCGCTGAGCTGATGGCAATGCCCTTGATGGGCTTTCTTGGTGTTGCAGCAGCTGCTGCTGCTGCTGCCTACGGAGTGATTCCAATTCGTGCCGATGTTGCGCCTCTCGTTGTTCCAATTCTCCTCGTAACTCTTGTCGAAGTCGTTCCAGATCGGAAATCGTTGGCAGATTTCGTGGCACCTCTCGGTCATTTTGTTTCTGCTGTTGTTGAATCTGCGCATGAAGTTGCTCAACAAGACGTCGTTGGCGTTCAAGCTCCTCGCGCACTTGTTCATATTGCTCCATCAATGCACGTGTGTCTATCGAATGGCGAGGAACTGATTGGGGCTGCACCCGTTGATGGAAGAAAGGTGGCTCACTATGCACAGTTGTTGCGGGATGATGAAATGTTGGCTCCGGTGAATTGAATTGATGATTTTTATTGTGCACCGACTGCTGAGTTTGTGGAAAATCACTTTGGTAAGTCTGTGCTTCAGGTGAGGAATCTTTAAACAAATGAGCTCTGGAGTTCGTGAATGGATTCTTTTGCATCAATGCTGGCTGAGGCAGTAGCACGTCCCCCGTTGAAGGATCAGGGACGTTATTCGGTGAAATCTTCGTTGGTGAGTTGCGTTGACGTTGTCGTCTTTGTTCTTGTGCTGCAGCCGCAGTTGCTGCCTCAAGTTGTTGTTGCTGTGCTCTCAGTTGCTGCTCTTCTGCTAGGGCTTTGCGCCGCTTCTCTTCCTTTTGCCGTTCTTGTTCTTCATATTGCCGACGCTTTTCCAGTTCAAACTTTTCCATTTCTCTACGCTCTTCTTCATCACGTTTTCGTTTTTCTTCGAGCTTCTGGCGCTGCTTCTCCTCAATCTGACGGCGAAGTGCGTCTTGAATGTCTTGTTGCTGCTGTTGACGGCGCCGGGTCTCATCCATTCCTGCTCCATTTCCGCCGTGGAGGTCTGTGCGAATGCGACGACCTCCCCCAGCTTGAGGCTGCTCGTGCTGAACTGGTGGCTGGTTCCTTGGCCCCTCTTGCCTTGTGGTCGCACCGGGATGTTCGGTAAACCCTGCAGGCACATGTTGCGGTGGTGCTCCCCATGTCTGACTCTGGTTATGAAGTGGGAAAGAAGGAGCGAACTGTGGCTCCCATCCATCTTGAGGTACTGTGTGATGAGGAAAACCGTTCGGAAGACGTGGGTCGTGGAAGTGCTGCTGGGAGGTTGAATGACTCAGTCCTGGCTGATTAGTCACCTGGTTTGCAGGTTGCTCTCGGCGTCCACGGCCAAAGTTTACGCGTTGGCTAGGGTTGTTCTGCCCCAATCCATCAAAGAGGCCTCTTTCGACTCGAAGTGGGGCCCTAGAGTCTAGTGCCCCCGGCATGCCTGTAGCTTCTTCTGCTGCATCCTCTCGGCGTCTGGCCTCTCGCTCCTGTTGCTTCTGTATCTCTCGCTGTCGAACTTGTTCCGCCAGCGCCTGTGAATACTCAGCTTGCTTTCGTCGTTGTTCTTCCTTCAACCGCAGTGCAAGATCGTCTCCTGGCTGTCCACGGCCAAGGCCGCGCTGCACATGATGATGATTTTGATGTTGGTGGAACGACGTAGCAGCATGTGGATCTTGGAAACCAAACTGTTGCTGCTGTGCTTGTGGCCACGGAGTAGTGCCATACGGATCTGCAGCGCCGTATACTCGGTGAGACTCAGAGGCTGTAGCGGTTGATACACCCCATGGCGGCTGGTGTTGAGGCATCGGTCGATACATCTGCTGTCTTAATCAAGCTCCGAAGCCACTTCTACTGGAGTTCCAGGCTGGGGCTCAGCCGCCATCGTGGACAGGCAATGTCAGCCTGATGACTTGGCCATATTTAGCTTCTCCACTCTCATAAAGTTCTTGAACAAGATCTTCACCACAGTGTCATCCAATATCGTATCCCTCCCGGCTCGAACAAGCTGAGCACATTCTCAAGTGAGCCGCTGGAATCAACCAGTTGCCTGTCGGCAATGCGCGAAGGGGCATCATTACCGGTGAGCATGGATAATCCCCACAGGAAGTTGTCTGCCTCACATCCAGCTGGGCCTCTTGGATTTGATGGGTGTCGACAAAGGTACAATAAAGCTCAAATGATTTCCTATTGTTCAAACCTCTGGAAATGGATGCCGAGACGCGTCTCTTGACGTCTGCGTTGCCTTGCGACTCGCCATTCGCGTCATTCCAAATGACCTCCCACCTGGCTCTGCTGACACGATGTGACGTCAGCTCAGTTGATCGCGATCGAGTCTCACCCACACCCATCAACCCACTCGCGACCGCCGGACTGCGCTGCTCATTCTCGTATTTCCCTTCTACACGATGCGAGCGATCTCCTGCTTCCTCCTGCTCTCGGCCTCGACACTGGCGGCTTCGGCTTCCGCCTCGAGCGACGAGCACCGATCCCTGTTATCTTTCAGCTCCATCTTTGGCAAGAAGAACTCGAGCGACAGCGAAGCTGGGACAGTGAAGGCCAACGGTGCTGGGGCCGATGACATGTCGTGCAAGTGGAGCTTCTCCAAGCTTTCGTGTGTGCCGGAAGCGAGTTGCTCGGTGCAGTACAAGTTTGGTGATCTCACGCCGAGCCAGTCGTGTCGTGTCAAGACCAAGGAGGTCGGCACGACGCCGCAGCAAGTGCACATTGCATTTGCGGGTGCTCAGCCAGGCACGGGTATCACCATCTCTTGGACGTCGTACACACAGGTGAAGGACCCAGCGGTCTGGATCGGCACTAGCGAATCATCGCTGAAGCTTTCGACTGCCACCGTCGAGACCAAGAGCTACTACAAGGATGACAAGTACTCGCTGTACAACTACCATGCGACGATCACGGGGCTTACGCCGCACACGCAGTACTCGTACCAAGTGGGCTCGAAGAGCGTGACCGCCGACCGCACAGCTGTCGCGAAGTTCACGACGGCGCGTGCCGTGACGGACAAGTCGGAGTTCGACATCGCTCTTTACGGTGACTTTGGCGTCCACGCATACTCGGAGAAGACTGTGGAGTACGTCAACGCCAACCTGCCGGGCAAGGTCGACTTCATCTTCCACGTTGGTGACATTTCGTACGCCGATAACGCTGGTCTGCTAACCCCTTCGGAGGCGCTTGGTTTCTTCTATGAGGAAACCTACAACAAGTTCATGAGTCTGCTGTCACCGGTGATGTCGCAGGTACCGTACATGGTATTGGTGGGCAACCATGAAGCTGAGTGCCACTCGGCGGGCTGCCTTCTCTCGTCTTCCAAGAAGGACCAGCTCGGCAACTACCAGGCGTATAACACCCGCTTCAAGATGCCTTCCACTGAGAGCGGTGGTGCGAAGAACATGTGGTACTCGTTCGACCATGGCCCGATCCACTTCACCACCATCTCGTCCGAGACGGACTTCAAGGATGCGCCGAACAACTCGTACACCGGTCGCACGTACGGTGGTTTCGGTGACCAAATGAAGTGGCTTGAGGCTGACCTGAAGAAGGCGGACGCTAACCGTGGTAGCACGCCGTGGCTCATTGTTGCCATGCACCGTGCTATCTACACGCGCACGCAATGTGATGACAAGGGTGTCCCAATCGGCGAGGCCGCACCGATTCAGAAGGCTTTCGAAGATCTCTTCATCAAGTACAACGTCGATGTCGTCGTCTCGGGCCATGTGCACTTGTACTCACGCCACCTGCCAATCAAGAAGAACGTGCCAGTGATGGACGGTGTTTCCGCCGACAAGAAGACGTACACGAACCCGAAGGCACCAGTCTACCTGATCACTGGTGCTGCTGGTAGCTCGGAGGGTCACAAGAAGTACGACGAGAAGAAGAACATCCCGTGGAACGTCGTCATGGACAACAAGAACTTCGGTATCTCCAAGCTTCATGTATCCCGCTCGTCCCTGCGTTGGCAGTTCATTGGCGTCGACAATGGCGCTGTGCTTGACGACTTCACCATCACCAAGAAGTAAGTGGAAGTGTAACTAACGAAGTCAGAATATTAGACGCGTTTCAAAGAGCCATGAATTGTATCATCATCTTGATCAGTGTCTTCGCTAGAACGTTATCTCCATACACAACTCACACTACCTTGAGGCGTTGATCTACATCTTTATCCACTCAGCCTGCTTCATATGGCGCTCGTGATGAACAGGGTTACTTGCGCTGGAAGAAAGAACCTCGGGTATCCTGGCTGCTTCGGCTTGAGCGGAAGAAGCCACCACTTGGGCGATGGTGATGGGCGTTCCCCGAGTTACTGGCTTCTACAGACGACAGGCTTGCAGTCGAGGAGCTCGAGTAGCGGCTGGTCAAAGGGCTTGAACCCGTCATCGGGCTCTGATTCGCGAGAATAGACAAGCGCTGGAAGTCGTCGTGCTCTCCCCCACGCAGAGGACCTGACACACCACCCGGGCGCCCAGACTTGCCAGGTCCCTGAACTTCCGAAAGCGTGATTCGCATACTGGTACCAATAAATTCCTTCGTGTGCACATGGACTTGGATATCAGGGCGCTCTGCTAGCTTCGGGATGACGAGCTGCATAAAACCGTCCAGCATCATTGGTGTAACGTACTTGAGTTCAACACCCATTGGGAACGTGTCGGATACAATTGGACCACCGTCAAGAACATTCTTCAGCCATCTCGTCATGTAGTCAAGCTTCTTCGGGTTACCCTGCGCCCAGTCAGTGAGCAAGCGCTTCCATGGAACTGAACCCAACGTGTAGTGCATCGGTGGCGGGAAGTTGCGGATCTCTTCCCAGTGGTCCTTGACACGTCGTGCTGATCCCTTGGTCGATGTCTTTGATCTAGCATTTGTAAGGCGGGTTGCACTCTTGAGAAGGAAGTTCTGCGCTTCTGAAACCTTCTGCTCAGGTTGGCCACTCTGAGCAGCAGCGGCCGCAGCAGTAGCGGCAAGGGTGCGGTCAGATGGTGGTGCCGGACGAGCGTTTGTCGATGTTGTCGGTGCACCTGACGAAGACGTGGGATTTGGTGTGCTTCCTGGCTGAGGGGTAGCGATAGTACCAGTGTCCACCGGCAAACCCATCGACTCGCACACAAAGGCTCGGAGTTTTTCATACTCCGTCTCAAGAGCGTAAAGGAAAGTGAGGTCCTTGCTTTCCTGATCACGATGAGCAATCTTCTGGACCTTCTCGTCAACCTCCTTGGATTTTTGCCAGTTGCGAAGTGTACGAATCTCAGTCTTCAGCTTCTGGATCTCGTCTTCCTGCTCGTCCAGCTGCTGACGGAGACGTTCGTTCTCTTCGTGGAGAGCAGTGATGACCTCTTGACTTTCATCGAGAATACCAGCCGAGCTCGCACCGCTGTTACGAGTGTTGTAGAGCATTGAGCTTCGTCCGTTGGCAGATCCACTACCTTGTTCGAGAACGCTACTGCTTCGGCCCTTTGCAGCAACACTTGACGGAGAAGTCTTCGTTGTCTGCTTCTGGTCGAGCTTCATTTGAAGGCGTGCGACCTTCGATCCAAGCGCCTTGTACTTCTTCTCCTTCTCCATCTTGCGCAAGAAGACTAATCGAAGAAGCGTAATTCGCCAGAAAGACTGAATACGCTTCACCGCGTTCACTACCTTCACGTATTTCCGACGCTGAATAAATGCTCGACAGATTGCTTGGAAGCGGATAATGTAGTGGGCTTGCTTCAGAGCGCGAAAGTGCTTTCTAGCGATACAACCGCGTGCAAGCGACTGTAACTTGATCACACCACGCTTCAGGGTAAGGAAGCGCTTCCGAGACACGTATCGGCGCCAATACTTCTGAATCACGATTGCTGACTTGCGGAGGCGCTGGAAACGACGGCGCATGATAAAGCATCGCACCGTCTTTTGTAGCACCAGGGCGTACTTGCGAAGAGCCTGGGCTCGCATCGATTCTAGGTTCTCGAGAATGCCTTCACGGAAGTACACACGGGTGAGACCAACCTGATAGTCCTGAATGTTTCTTCCTGGCATCAACTTTGCCATCAAGTCTTCACACTGCGAACGTACAAGATCAGACCCACTGTCTGAGTCGATCAAGGTCGGTGGGAATGCCGCAACATCACCACACTTCGCTCCAGCTGCAAGCATACTGAACTTCTTCAGACATTCTGAGTGTGGAATACGGCTTGGGTAGGCACTGCGAGACACACGGATGGCTTCGATGACACCCGCACAGCGTAGCTGGTTGACGATTTCCCCGTGAGAGAATGCATTCGCGCTTTTCGATCCGTTTGGCTTTAAACAGCGGACATAGTGGACCTCAGTGAGATTAATCTTCTCCATGAGCTCTGCAAGACTTTCCTTGAACTGTGATCCAACAGTCGTTCGCTTCGGCTGCGCGTGCATTTTCTTACGGCTGGCTGTACGTGAAAGCGAGCCGCCGGTTGGAGGAGCCGCTGCATCAGCCTCGAATGTCTTGGACAGAATGCGCAACGTGGAGGTGCTCATGCACTGCTTGATGTCCGGTAGAATCGCATCTCTGTGCTTATCCAGGAAGCCATTCGCATCATAGGTGACCTTGCCAGCATAGTGGTAAATTGTGAAGGCGCATTGGTTGAGTCGAGGAGTTTCTAAAAGAGGATTGTTCTCCATGACAGCACCAAGCTTGCTCGCAAAAGCGGCATCAGTGCCAGTAGCGAGTAAACTCTCTTCGTTCAAAAAGCTAATCACACCAAGTCGGCCCTCAATCAAGTTGAGCACATCTTGGTTATCGGCGAACTGAATGTGCGACCAGGTGATGTTTTCCTCCTCGTATTCCAATTGAACCGTCTTGAGAACATCCTGAACGAACTTCTGCTGCAGTTTCTCATTTGCGTAGTTGATACAGAATTGCTCAAACGAGTTCTTCTCAAAATGCTCAAAGCCGAAAATATCGAGGATACCAATAAATGAGCCGGCGTCTTTCGTCTTCACACCAATGGTCTCGTTGATCTGTTCCACAAGCCAAAGAAACAGCTTCGAGTACAAGCTCTTTGCCAATGCATCGCGGCAGTCCGTAGCCTGGTCCCGAGTCATTGGTTTCAAAATCACCTCACGTCCGACATGTACATTTCGGTTACAGATAGCACGCTCAAGAGCTGAAGATTCCACACCCAATAGGCGGCAAACGGTCTCAAAGGGTTTCATGTCAACGATTTGAGAGGCATCAACATCGCCATTGCGAACAGAAAACTCCGTTTCACCGAGATGAAGAATGCCAGCAAGAATCTGGAAGATTTCCTTCTGCAAGTCGCTGCCAATTCCGACAAGTTCGAGCGCTTCACAAGTGCGTGTCAAATCGCCTTCTTCGTCTAGAGCTGGCTCATCAGATTGCCGAGAGCTACCTGACACGTACCGGAATGCATCAAACGCATTCAAATCGAGCTCGGGGAACTGTTCACGCTTCTTGAGCAACTGATAGAAGATGTGGAAGTTGCGCTCATTGTCTGCCTGCGTGGTCACACGCGACTTCTCCAGCAAGTATGTGCGCGAAAAGGCACCGATAAGCCTGCCGTCGCCACCAAATTGCAGCTCCGTGAATTTACCGAAACGCGACGAGTTATCGTTGCGGACCGTTTTGGCATTACCAAACGACTCCAGTAGTGGATTGGCCTGGATAATCTGCTGGATGACCTTCGAGTTGGAGTTCTCTGCCAGTGTCGCGAGGTGGCTCATGACAATCTTGGTCGTCTCGGTTTTACCGGCACCAGACTCTCCACTCACGAGAATCGACTGGTTCTCATGCTTGTTCCGCATATTGAAAAACGCCTCCATCGACACCGCGTACACGTGAGGGGCCTTTCCCTCGCGCTTGCCGTCGCTAAAGCGGGCCATGATCGACTTGTCGTAGAGGTTGAGCCACTGATATGGGTTCACAGCGATACAGATCTTGCCAGTGTACGTGTCTACACATCCACACAACCATGACCGTTAGCACCCTATAACGGCCATACATATCAACGAATCAGCCATGTCCGTACATGGCAATTTGTTGAAGAATCGCCGGCGCAGGTTGTGCAGAATGGAGGCTTCGTGCAGGTGATCAATAGTGATCATGTCTTCGAATCCGGTCGTGGCCTTGGTGCTGTCGTGCGCGTTCTGCAGCGGCAGCGACGCAGCCGCATTCGCCTCCGACGCGCCACCGTTGGCGTTGGACACGGTCGTGTGACGCGACGCGAGGGCCTTCACGATCTGCGGGTCCGTCATCTTAAATCGCCGATCTGTGCCCGCCAGTGCGACAAGAGCGCGCTCCACATGCTCGGCCGTGAGCACTGTTGGATCGGTTGGGCCCACGACCTTCTCCAGTCGCACCGCGAGCTGCGCGCCGCCATCGCTGCTCTGCGTGATCACAGCCGGGAGCCACACGTGCTCCGTATCAGGCACATATACCTACAGATTCTCAGTCAGTCGTCACGCGCGTGCCTCTCCATCGCGCTCATCCACATACCCTCACGCCTTCCATGGCTTCGTTTCCCTTTTATGCCACTTTTCCGCCCTCCCCTCCGACAAGGGAAACCGCCAGTGTTCTCCGCTCCGTGCAGAGGATAAAAGTGTTCTCCGCTCGGTGGAGGAGGAGAGGAAAAACGTTCTCCGCTCCGCTCCGCCGTTGTCGTGTATTGGTGTTTGGGTGGGTGGGTTCAGCCGCGCGCCGTCGCCAACGTCTGCGGTCCTCCCGAGTCCCCTCTTTTCCCCCACGCTCCGCTGTCTGTAGCACAGAGGAGGCCGGGACGTGCGCACTGACTCACAAAAAACGAAGAGAGCAGCGGCTGGCGGCACAAATGTACCGACGAAACTGGTACATTCGTCTGTGAGACGAATCAGGGCAGCTACTAAGTACGTCTTGAAGGGCTCGTTAAGTACGATTGCCACTTCCGCGATTGGCCAGAATGCCTCCCCCCATATTGGGTGCAGCAACCTCGACGACATCATCATGGCGCGCTGTCTCTCCCTGTGTGTCGCTTTCTGGAGACCGACGCAGGTGTTCGCTACAGGCGCCATCACTGGCCGGTTCAATGGAGCGCTGCTACGACGCGACGCGTCGACCAGTCGGGGCAACTTCCAGCCGGATGGAGACGAGAGCTGGATGCAAGACCCGCACCATCCAGCGTTGAGGCAGTTCCTCCAGGTATGTACGGACGCCACGCCTCATTGTGAATCCATCATGTAGCTAACGGACAGAGGTGTGTGTGTGCTATATAGCGGGAACACGCGTACCTGTCGCAGACACTGGCCAATCCTCGGTTCCGCCACATTGAACGCTCGTTGTACCACGAGTTCCGCCGTCGGTTGCCGCAGGAAGACGCGACGATCCCGGAATGCATAGGCTCCTATGAGTATTACATGCGCCAGCAGCCGGGCGATAACTTCCCCGTGTACTACCGTCGGCGTCGAGGCGGAGATCAGCACGCAACAGAGGAGATCGTTCTCGACCAGAACCAAAATCCGATGTTGCATCAGGAGTTCCACTTTATCACAGCCATGAAGATCTCACCAGATGAACACAGCATGTTACTGGTGCAGGAAAACGCAGACGAAGAGTTCCGAGTTGTGCTCCGTCGTTTCAGTTCAGCCCCCAAATCCCGTTCTCGTTGGAATATCCGTTCTTCAAAACCTGATGTCCACCGGCTCGAAGTCCTCGAACACCTGGGCCAAGTGCGGAATGTCGAGTGGTGCAGCGATCGAGCCTTTTACTTTACAGTCGTGGACGAGAACCGCCGTCCACACGCTGTATACTGGTACGATCTTGAGACTCGAGAGGTCCGGGAAGTGTACAATGAGCCAGACGAGGCCTTTTTCGTGGACGTTTCGTCTACGAAAGACAATGCGTTCGTGCTCATCAACTGCAACTCGAAGAACGGATCTGAGATCCGCGCTCTGCGGTGTTCAAGTGCCAAGGAGCTGGTATCGTCGGAGCCAGCAGAGCCAGTGCTGCTGCGAGCGCGTGAACCAAACACCTCGTACTTTGCTGATCACGCAAATGGCAAGTTCTTTATCGTTACGAATGCAGACCAAGCTGTGAATTATAAAATTGCAGTTTGCGATGACCCTCCGCATCATGGTCAATGGCGGACACTGCTGCCAGAGGCGCCCGATGTGAAAGTTGAAGACGTGGATTTGTACGAAAAGTACCTTGTGATCTACGAACGTGTCCAGAGTGTGCCGCGAATTCGAGTCTGTAGCCTGCTTGATCCAGAAAATGACTTCCATGTTGTTCCACTACCTGAACAGCATGCGCTTTGTCGGATCACTCCGGGTGTCAACCGCGAGTACAAGTCTACACTGCTGCGATTCTCGATATCAACGCCTCTTGTTCCAGAGATCGTCTATGACTACAATCTTGCAACACGAGAACTGCGTACTCTGAAGGAAACGCGCGTGCTGGACGGTACTACGTCACGACCAAGACACTCGAAGACCAAGAAAGACTCTAGAAAGCGAATGGAGAAAGATCTGCGCCACGAGACTAGTTTACTCGACATTGACCGCTTTGTGTGTCGTCGGGAGTTTGTCACAAGCGAGGATGGCGTCCGTGTGCCTGTGACTTTTATTCATCGCAGAGATGTGAGCCGGAACGGCAAGAACCCAACGCTGCTGATGGGGTACGGGGCGTACGGCAACAACATGGAGGCAGATTTCGAGCTCGAACACCTCAGTCTTCTTGAGCGCAGTTGGATCATTGCAATGGCGCATGTGCGAGGTGGTGGTGAACTTGGGTTAAGATGGTACCACGATGGGCGCCAGCTGAACAAGATGAACACTTTCCACGATTTTAAATCAGTGACCAAGCACATTCTGGACGAGCAGTACACCAACCCAACTCGTCTTGCCGGAAAGGGTGTCAGCGCTGGTGGACTCATCATGGGTTACATGGCCAACGAGCATCCCGACTGGTTTCAGGCGATGATCTTGAAGGTGCCCTTTGTTGATATCTTGGACACAATGCAAGATCCTACGCTTCCTCTCACGGTGCACGAGTACGACGAATGGGGCAACCCAATGGACGCCAAGGTGTTCGAGTACATGAAGCAGTACGCTCCGTGTGCGAACATGAAGGCAGATGTCACGTACCCCTCAATGTTCGTGACGGGCAGTATGAATGACATCCGTGTGCAGTTCTGGGAACCCGTGAAATGGGTTCATCGGTTGCGACGTCTGAATGCGGTCCAGCATGCGAAGCAACATCGCCCAGGAAAGAAATTTCCGCTCTTTTTACTCAAGATGAGTGAAGATGACGGTCATTTTGGTGGCGGTGGGCGTCTCGAGCAGCTGCAGGAGGCTGCGATGGAATATGCATTCCTTTACCACGCACTGAGACTGCCTTTCGACGAGTAAGATATTTCACTCACTCGCGTCGGTTTGCTACAAGACAAGTCCAAATTTATCACGCAGGTCAAGTTGCTGCACAGATGACCAGCCCCACGACAGAGAAATTTGTTGAGAGTGGCGCGATTTGGATACATAACTCTCACTACCACCGGACGTGCTAGGCTACATCTGCACGCATAACAATGTCCCTCTCATCGAAGCAGCTGGAAGAAGAGATAGCTGCTATGGAAGGGCGGCTCGCAAGCGTCAAAGTGGTTGTCGAAATCGAGAAAGATGCCTGGAAGAAGGTGGCTCGAAAGGGCAAACGGGGAACCAAATGGAGAAGTGCTGCTCCTTCAACAAGCAGTGCAAAGACTGGAAATGTCGGCCAAATCGTTGGGTCATCCACTGCCAGATCCGACGTTGAAAACATCGCCGGTGACATCGTTATTGAACCAATGCAGTGGGATTCGCTTGAGCTCGCGCAGTACCTGCAATCAAGGCAGTTGTCTAGCTATGCTCAAACCGTAGTGTACGAGCAAATATCCGGGAAGATGCTTCTCGAGACGTCCCCTAGCAGACTGAAACATTTATTCGGTGAGCTCGTAGGAGATAAGGCAGACGCTTCATGGAAGAGCTTCCTTCGAGTATGTTCCGAACTCCATAAGCTCCAGAAATTGATGGAATCAGCGGAAACTGGGAAGAATAATGGAGATGCCGATCCGTCTGAGTCATTGAATGATACAGCAGCGACTGCCAAACGATCTCGATCGCCTCGAAGATCACTCCAATCATCATCGACAGTCTTTCCTGCTATCTCACCGCGAATTCCAACGCTAACAGCCTCCTCGATTGGTGGAAAATCAGACGCTAAACCGTCCGGAGCACCCTTGTGTATTCGTGCCGATGATTCAAGGCGCTTAAAAACTCCGGCACACCACCCGCATCTCCGAAAAAGTGGATCTCACTTTGCGACGACTCAGCCAATGATTACTTGCTGGAACTGTGGCGCCCGATTTCCAAAAGCTGCGTCAGCGACGCTATCAAGAAACAATTCAGGTCTGTCTTCGTCAGCACCAAAAGCTCCTCTCGTCAAGCGAGTCTTCTGCTCCCGAACGTGTCAAGAGGCTATTGATTCGAGCGATATTAGCGTATCACCATCGCTAAGCGTTGGGTCGTCAATGACGCCTATGGTCGTTCCAACCGCGAGCATCCATGATACGACAGAGCCACAGGTTAATGCTGCTCCAAAGCCACCCAAATCGCTGAATACTGTTATCAAAAGCCCGAGACACCGCCCTGCTCAGACAACTGTCGATACGTTTGACTTCCTGCATGTATCTCATCAAGGGCCAATGACCGACGCATTACGACCCCAGCCTATGGTCTTGAAGCAGGCTAGTGGTCGAAGACGGTTCGTTCCTTCATCCCAGCAGTTCCAGTATCAATCCGGATCTATCGACGGTAATTTATCTCCTGTAGCGTCAATCACGGCGGTCCGAGCGCTACCGGACGAAGCGATTCCAACAATGGTACTTCATAGCATTGGGCCGACGCACTCGATCTCAAGAAACTACGAAGTGTCAAAGTATCGATTAGATCCAGCCATATTGTATCGAAAAGATTCCAAGTGGATGGCGTGCTTTGACGCAACAGCCCCAATATCACCGATTCAAAATGTTGGGATTTCCAGGCACCGTATGCTCAATCTAGAGATGCTGGTAGGGTATTTAAGCGCCAAGTCTGTGCACTATCTCAGTCTTACATGTAAGAAGTGGCACGAACTCGTTCATGGGCACGTATTGACGGCGGATCGCATTTGGAGCGTCTTACTTCGCCGCACTTGGCTAAACACTTGCGAAGACGAAGATTGTATACGCGGGTTGGGCCACACACCAGCAAAGATAAAGAAGTCGAGACGCATGATGATGAAACTCACTCGTCAAGTTCAGAAATTGGTGTTGGAGAACATGAAAATATTGCTCAATCCGGACAATTGGCAGCTCGCACCGGTGTGTAACCAGAACTCCGACTATGTTCCTGTAGCTCTCATTCGACGAGATGGAATCCCCATACCGAGTGCTGAGACGACCCCCGTGGACC
>KE464342.1:5149-18280 GCA_000387445.2 Pythium aphanidermatum DAOM BR444 | reverse complement strand
CGGTGGCTTCACAGAGTGGCTCGCTGCCGTGAGTTCAGAGCGACCGACACACAACGAGATGGCGGACGCGACGCGTAACGCCGAGCACCAATGCGTGCCGACAGACGCCGGCCTGGCGGAAGCCGCGCGGAGGACGCTGCCACACGCGCTGACCCACATGCTGACGCATGCAGCAGCGCCGGCCGTCGTGCTCGCGCCTGATGGCACCGTGATGCTATGGAACAATCGCATGGTCGCGGCGACCGATTTACCTGCAACTGAATGCGAGAACAAGTCGCTGCAAGAAGTTGTCACTGAAGGTTGCGTCGCCCATTTGATGAACGACATAAGGGGAAGTGAAGACCCCGAGACGTGGGTCAAGGAAGTGCGCCTGCGCATCAAAACAGCAAAGAGCGATGTCCACGCTCAGATCGTCATGAGTTTCACGGCATTCATGGCTCAAGACGACACGGGTTGTGAGCCGCGGTCACAGCCAGCTGCGATCATTGGTATTGGCCGGGACTTGTCCTTCAAGATGAATGCAGAGATCCAACGTGCACGAGTGCTGGATGCAGCAAATGCCCCATGCATAGCCGTCGACCGAGATGGCTGCATAACGATATTCAACCGAAAAGCGCAAGAACTGAGCGAGTACACATACGCCGAACTTCAGGGGACCAAACTTGTGACCCGACTGATTGCCGAGAGCTGTCGGCGACATGTTGAGGCCGTCTTTCAGCGAGCTCTCGAGGGACAAGAAACGACGAGCTACGAGTTCACAATGCTTACAAAGACTGGGAGACGAGTTGAGCTCCTCATGAACGCCGCACCACGCATCGATACGAAGGGAAATGTGAATGGTGTCATTGGCATTGGTCAGGATATCACCGAACGCGTCGTCCTTGAAAAGGAGTACAATCGACTTGTTGACACAGCGACAGGTCCCATTTTCGCAGTCGACAAACGATATCGGATCATCATGTGGAACCGTGAAGCAGCTGCCATCACGGAGTATACCGTTGATGATGCGATGGGCGAAGATATTCTCAGTTTCACGTCACATAAATACCGTGATGCAGTCCAGGCAGTGCTTGCAAACGCCATTTCGGGCGAGGAGACTGCGAACTTTGAGTTCCCTTTAATCACGAAAAGTGGACGCCGCCTAGATATCCTATTGAATGCAGCGCCGCGATATGACCAATGCGGCTGCATTGTGGGAGTGATTGGAATTGGCCAAGACATCACAGATCGACGTGCCCAGGAGCAGGAATATTCACGATTGATTGAAACGGCCAACGCTCCGATTTTTGGTGTTGATATTGAAGGTCGCGTGAACACGTGGAACAAGAAGGCAGCAAACATCACCGAATACTCCATGATTGATGTCCTTGGGTCAAAGCTCGTTGAAGAGTTCATTCCGCCAGACTATCAGAGAAAAGTTGCTGAAGTACTCTCAATGGCTGCTCAAGGCATTGAGACAGCCAATTTTGAGTTCCCTCTGATCACTCGAACTGGTCGGCGAGTAGAGATTCTGCTGAATGCCACTCCTCGGTACGATGAGAAAGGCGAAATCATCGGTGTCGTCGGGATCGGTCAAGATATCACAGTGCGAATTGCTCAAGAGCAGGAGTACAGTCGACTTATTGACACAGCTAATGCTCCCATCTTCGGTGTTGACATGTGCGGTTTGGTCAATATCTGGAACAAGAAAGCCGCCGAGATTACTCAGTACACTCAAGAAGACGCAATGGGTAAGGACCTGGTCCAAGAGTTCATTTCGGAGGAGTACCGTTTCGCCGTTGGATTGGTCCTTTCACAAGCATTGAACGGTGTACAGACGGCAAACTTTAACTTCCCACTAATCACACGGGCCGGTCGACGGGTTGAAATTTTACTCAACGCGACGCCAAGATACAATGAACTTGGCGACATTGTTGGTGTGGTAAGCATCGGTCAGGATATCACGGATCGTATCGCACAAGAGCAAGAATATGCCCGTCTTATCGATACAGCAAATGCTCCAATTTTCGGTGTGAACGAAGATGGTCGTGTCACCATTTGGAATAAGAAGGCTGCTGACATCACCCAGTTCGCACCGTCCGAGGTCATGGGTGAAAACCTCGTCGAGAAGTTCATTACGGAGGATTACAAAGATGCTGTCCGCTGTGTGCTTACGAAGGCACTCGCGGGAAGCGAGACTGCAAACTTCGAGTTCCCACTGATGACGAAGACGGGACGACGTGTCGAAATTCTTCTCAACGCCACGCCTCGATTCAATGAAATGGGAGAAGTTATGGGTATGGTTGGCATTGGTCAGGATATTACAGATCGCATCGCTCAAGAGCAAGAGTACGCCCGTTTGATCGAGAAGGCAAACGCTCCCATTTTCGGCGTCGATGTGGATGGCTGTGTGAATATCTGGAATCAAAAGACGGCCGACATCACTCAGTATACACGTGCCGAAGTTATTGGTGAGAAGCTCGTCGATAAGTTCATCGCTGATGATTATCGTGAAGCAGTCGCAGGAGTTCTCGCGAAGGCCTTGAAGGGAGATGAAAATTCGAACTTTGAGGTTCCACTTATCACGAAGACGGGGCGTAAAGTGATGATTCTTCTCAACGCGACGACAAGATACGACCAGCATGGCCAGATTGTGGGTATGGTTGGAATTGGTCAAGACTTGACTGATCGCATCGCACAGCAAGAAGAGTATGCTCGACTGATCGATACGGCTAATGCTCCGATCTTTGGTGTTGATCGCAACCTGTGCGTGAATATTTGGAACAAGAAAGCCGCCCAGATTACGCAATACTCAACGACTGAAGTAGTGGGAGAGAATCTGGTGGAGACTTTTATATCACCAGAGTATCGACCGGTGGTCGCTGAAGTGCTTTCTAAGGCGCTGAATGGTATTCAAACTGCCAACTTCGAGTTCCCGCTCATCACACGCCCAGGAACTCGTATCGAGATCTTACTGAATGCGACCCCACGAATGGACTTCAACGGTACCATCGTCGGTGTGGTTGGTATTGGTCAGGATATCACTGACCGTATTGCTCAAGAGCATGAGTATTTCCGCCTTATTGACACTGCGAACGCTCCAATTTTCGGTGTTGACACGTACGGTTGTATCAACGAGTGGAATCAAAAGATTGAAGAAATCACTGGACACCACAAGTCTACCGTGCTTGGACTCTCCCTGGTGGATGCTTTCATTACGAATGAAAGTCGTCACGTGGTCCGCAAGCTCATCAACCAGGCGTTGATTGGCATTGATGTGGGTGAGATGGAGCTCCCAATGACGACAAAGGATGGCCGCTCAATTTTGTTGCTCGTCAACGCGTCAAGTAAAAAGGACATGCACGGAAACATCCGAGGTGTGATTGGGGTTGGTCAAGACTACACCGCCAAAAAGCATATGGAGGCTGCTCGAGTGACGTTCCTGGCCTCGTTCAGCCATGAACTGCGCACTCCTTTGAATGGTGTTTTGGGAATGCTAGAACTCCTCCGTGAGCAGAAGTTGGATAAAATTCCACAGCGGTATGTCCACATGGCGTATGTGTCGGGCTCACTGCTGCTGAACTTGATCAACGACATCTTGGATCTGTCGAAAATCGAGGCTGGTCACATGGAAATATCCAAGGACCCGTTCCAGGTCACTGAACTGTTGGACTACGTAATTGAGATTTTCAAGTTCAAGGCGAAGGAGAAGGGTATCAAGCTACATCTTAAGTGCTCTCAGAACATGCCAGAGGTCGTCATTGGTGATGTCAGTCGCTTGCGTCAGGTCCTGCTAAATTTGCTCTCGAATGCGATGAAATTCACGAACGACGGATCAATCACAGTTCAGTGCGGTGTTGTTCCCTCACCGGACTTGCCAAAGACCTGTGTGAAGCTCTTGTTCCAAGTAATTGATACCGGTGTGGGCATGGATAGCGAAGAAAAGAGCCGCTTATTCTCACTCTTCACCAAATTGAATCGCACCCGCAAGAACAACCCAACCGGCTCTGGTCTAGGTCTTGCAATTTGCAAGCAGCTGGTGGAACTGATGGGCGGCGACATCGACGTTGACAGCTCTCTGGGTGAAGGCTCCGAGTTCTACTTCTCTGTAGTTGTCGACCGCGCTGAAGAGAAAAAAATGGTGGAGCAGCCAAACTTCCCTGCTGCAATTCCTGCAGACTCTGCAATTGATTGCGTGCCGAAACAAGCGCGGATTCTGGTTGTCGAAGACAATGAATTCAATTGGGAAGTTGTCAAATGCTTCTTCACCGATGACGACCACTTGTTGCAGTGGGAACAGAATGGTCGTGACGCATACATGGCTTACAAAGACCATCATGAGCTCTATGATTTGGTATTGATGGATTGTGAGATGCCTATTATGGATGGGTACACGGCGACACGAAGCATCCGCCAGTTTGAAGAGGAGAACAACCTCCCTCGAATCCCGATTTTAGGTTTGACAGCCTATGCGATGAGTGGTGACCGTAAGAAGTGTTTGGATGCGGGTATGGACGAGTTCATTGTCAAACCGATTGGCAAGGCTGCTCTCCTCGCTGCTGTTCGACAGTGGATGCGTGTTCGCTACCTCGGGCTTAAGGCGGTCAACCGTGATCCGAGTGTTTTCTCCGACGATGGGGAGAATCCGATTGAGTGTACGATCGCAAACTTGGTACCAGCGTCTACTCATAACGAAGAGCTAGACTTGACACGAGCTATCTCCGATTTGGAGCTAGAAGACCCAATGATGATCGGTCGTGATGGTGTTCACCATCCAGCTCTTGCTGCTGACTCGATGATCACGATGTCTGCATTGAGCGAGAGCAAAAGCGGAAACTCTTTGGCGGAAGCTATCAGTCGGTCTATGGCTGACCAGTCGGATTCAGAGAGTGTGACGGGGTTGACACACGAACGTGTCCCGATTACATTCACGAACTCTCCAATGATCCGAGTCGAAGAAATGGCCGCATCTATGCTGAGTGATGATGTGGGAACCAATAGCGGACTGTTCTCCCTCACATCACGAGATGACTCGTCACTCTCGCAGTCTAACGCTGGCCCTGATACCGAATCAAGTGTGAACTCCACTCTCGCAACGAAGGCCGAAGAGACGCTCGAGCTTCCGCGTGCCCCTGCGTCGAGCCCACCATCATTTACCTCTACATCCAGTGTGCAGTTGGAGGATATTCCGATTCCTGATGGCGATCCAATTGACTACTCGCTAGGTGTGGAGCAATGCGGTGGCAACGAGAATCTCTTCTTCAGTCTACTCGAAAAGTATGCCTCAATGTGCGAGGAGTACATGCGTCGAATCGAGACCGCGTACATTGCTCACGACTATGTGGTGCTTCGGCGCGAAAGTCACTCCTTGAAGGGATCATCTGCCTATGTTGCGGCAATGCGTGTTTCGAAGGCTGCTTTTCGAGTTCAACTGGCGAGTGAGCGCATCATGGATTCGGATATTCCTTCATTGGAAGAAGCAGCGTCGTTGTTGAGTGCGTACGAGCTATTGAAGAAAGAGAACCGACTCGTCATCGGATACCTGAGACGAAACTTTTCGTTCCGCCGTAACAGCGGCAACACGAACACCGAGTCTCGACGAAGTGACGAGCAGAACGCGTGCGCGATCATGTAAGAGGCACAGAACATCACCCAGGAAGTAGCATACCCCCTGTAGAACAGGCAATGAGCGCGTAAAGTAAATGAGTAACGAGTAGCAGCTTTTGATTTTGAATTGTCTCGGGGACCCTCCTTATTTCGAGTCTTTGGCATCATCAGAGAAGTATGTGTCTTGAATGTCCTGCAGCAACTCGTTCATCGCGGTGTCGAATTTGGCGTACACCACACGCCGCTTTGCTCCTATCTGGTCGGCAAAGCGAGCGAGTTTCCTGTTGGAAGTAAGCGATGTCAGCTCCATAGCATACGTTTCAATACCACGGTAGAACACTGCGTACAGTTTCTGCATGGCTGGAAGTTGTTGAATCCACGCAGCAATGTCTTCAAGTGAGTAGTCTTGGTCCAGGATCAGCTCCTTGGCATCTTTCATGTAATACTCGCACACTTTCATTACGACCTCGTCCAGCTCGATCTGAACCTTGGTATCTTCGCTGTTGTCTGGATCTTCGAAGGCGCTCGTGCCTTTTGACCAGTCTGTCGTGGCTCGAATGCCATCGTCGTCATCATCATTGTCAGTTGCTGGTGCTGGAGAGTGGTGCGTTCGTTCCGTGTACTGGCGGATGAACTCGTGTTGAAGAAGCTGTTTGACGCTCCAGCGCTCAGTCTGATCCTTCTTCAAGCACTTGTCAAGGAAGTCGCGGAATAGCGCTGAGAACTCTTCTTCCGGTAGCTGCGGTGGCTACAGTGTAGAAGAAGACGTGAGCTATGGCATTAAGCAGGCTCAACTCTGTCTTACCGGTTCATTACGGATCATGTGAAGTAGTTCCCAATATCCACCTTTCGATGCATAAGGGAATTTTCCCAACGCGCACGTCATGATGGACAGACCAAAGGACCAGACGTCTGACTTGTATGAGTAGGCTTCGCTTGCTATACGCTCGGGCGACATATAAGTAAGCGTACCCACGAACGTTGTGGCCTTCGCCATCGAGTTTTCCATCTCGCGTACGATACCGAAGTCCGAGATTTTGACTTCACCGAAATGGTTGATGAGCAGGTTGCCGGGCTTGATGTCACGATGGAGCTGATGAGTGCTGTGCAGGAATGCAAGACCCTTCAACACACGGTATGAGATGTTGGCCAGGACGCTCTCAGACTTGCAGCCACCAGTCTCTACAATATCTTGCAATGAGCCGCCATCCATATACTCGACCACTATCGAAACATTTCCCTCATTTGGATTCATGAACGCATCGTATAAGCACACCAGCTCGGGGCATGCGACTGCTTTAGCTTTGGCATCATCAGAGAGTGTCGAGAGGTTATTGTACAACGCCTTGAGCTCGGCAATGAGCTGATGACGCTTTTCGTTCTCAAACACCGGGATCACCTTTACAGCCACGAGTAGCATTGACGGGACGTGTAATGCCTTATGCACCACCCCACTTGCTCCACGACCCAAGACACCAAACTTGATCAAGTGCTTCTTCGCGTTGGGCTTCGCCGTACTGCTCCCATCTGCGTTGTTATTCGAGCGATCCGGAGAACGTGTGAGTCCTGTCGGTTTGATCTGGAAGTCGACTGCATCAAACGTTCCAGACGCAGATAAGTCGAACGACTTATCCAATCGAGTCTCGGTCTGATGTAAATCCAACTGGAAGTTGAGTCCAAGGCCTTGAGTGAACTGATTGCGGTTAATGCCCTTCTTGCCTGTCGATCCTCCACCCACCGATGGCGACATAGAGGAAGCGAGACGTGACGGACTTTGCGTTGCTTGTCCCTGTAACGATGCAAGTTCGTTTTGCTCTTCTATCGTGAGCGGTTCCGCAATTTCTAATTTGATTTTCGACCGCAAACTGCATCACAGAAACGGTAAACTCTGGTGACAAACGGCATCACGCATCGGACAACTGACCTGGGCTTCTTCTCAGGACCCTTTGATATGTCTACCGACTTCTTTTCCTCCGCGTGCAGTTGTGTTGGGGCGCCACGCTGCAGCGGCGGTGGCGGTTGATGGCATTTTGGGACTGGTTTAGTTGATTTGGTGGCGTCTTCTTTGTCCGTTCGTAGCGATCGTATGCGGCGAATCTCGTTCGCAAGTGACTGCACACTACGCACTTTGTGTAACGAGAGACCTGACTTGCTATCGGCACGAGCAAGTACCGCATTGGCTTGCGGCATCACACTGTGGAACGAACCACTTTGCTTGCTATCCGGTAGAGGCGGCGCCTTTCTTGTTGGCTCTGTGGGCTTTGATGCCGACAACGTAGTTGACGTCACTGAGCTACGCTTCGCAATAATTTCTGGCTGCTTGAGCTTCGACTCTTTGCTCCCTGGTCGAGTCTTTTCATCTGTTCCATCTGCAGTGTATGACGGACTGCCACCTCTCAACGATCAGCCCTCACACTCTGGACCCAACAGACCACCCAACTCACCTGCGTTTCTCCTCCTTCGGCGCCGCGGCCCTGGGCAGTGCAGCTGCTAGTGTCTAGGCATCACAGCTAAGCATCAGCTCGACTTCCCTGTGCCTGCGTCTCCACATACCTTTGCATCGCCCGAGTCGCGTCGCTTGAGCTTGGTCGGCACCTGCGCTTCCACTGGCTTCTCAGGTGCGATTCTACGCTCTGCACCGCGGCCCCAGCGTACCTGCAGCCTCGACTTGGCCTCTAGATCTAGCTTTTCCTCTGCATGCCTCGTACTGCTCATCTGCCCTCACAGCGTCGCCCCCAGCCACCGTCAACGATGTTAAGAGCTCCTAGCTCCATTGATGCGATCTTGAAAGGTCGCGAACATATTCAGCCAATAAGAAACATTATAGAGTATGATTGGGTAATATAGCCCGCTGGTGCTTGGGTGAGATGATAACGGCGGGGACGTCTCATCAAGTCCCTCCTTGGCGACCATCGCGACGCGGATCATCAAGCCCCTCGGAGCTGACACAACTCACCACCTCCTGTGCTAGCTCCTCCATGTTGAAGCTTGATGCTTTAGAACAGAGCCACCATGTGGCTCAAGCGAGTGCAATGACGTCGAGGTCTGGGCCCACATGATTGTGGCGTCAGCGGGTTTCCGCCTTCCCAGGAACCAGCACCTGTACCAACAAAACGGAAATATGACCCTTCCGATTGGTCAGCAGTTTAAAGCAAAGCCAATCAGAGCGTTCCATCCGGTTACTACCGTCTGATCCCTCGCAAGTTGAAGTTGGAGCTCATTTAACGGCATCTTCAAGCGAACTCGGTGAAGTTCGTCTGAAGAAAAACCAATAGAATCAGAAAAAAAGAAGCTTCCTCTCGAATTTTATTTTATTTTATCGCAAGATCTCGTCTCCTCTCAGCTCCCGTCTCCTGTGTTGCTCCTCTCATGGGAGTTGGTGCTCTCCTCTCATGAGTGGGCGCCTTGGCTTCCCCGCCAGCTCCATCAGTCGGACATTTGCCTCCTAGCAGCCACATCCCCTCAAGCGACCGATCTCCACGCAGCTCTCACGATGAACTCGAGTGTTGATGACGGTAAGGAAGCCTGAGTCTCCGTCATGGAGCTGTTTCGTGTGCTTACCGTCATCATATGTGCAGAAATCTTCTCGGCCAAGCAGTGCCTTGACCAGTATCACAATATCAAGAACAAGGACGAGCTTTCGACAGCCTGTAAGGAGATCATCCAGGCCCTCATGACACCAGAAAACGGCGTCATGGAGAACCACTCGCTCAATGTTCGCGGTGGTCGTCGCCCACGCAATGGGCTCAGCCACGCGGCACTTCAGCGACGCTTCACGGGCAAGATGTCGGGTGTGCATCTGAATGCTTGAGGGCTCTCTCCACGTCTCGGCTCATCCGTTCTGCATTTGCGTCATCCCCGCCGCCATCGTGCGTAGGCGTGGGTTGTGTCTGCCTCTCGAGTAGCGTTTCACGAATCGATTAGCGAGCGCCAGAAGAATGGATCGAAGGCTCGCCCCCTATACAATAATCCCCTGACAATATACAATAGCCTTGGTGTCCAGATTCTTTACGTCAAGCGCTCATGCCGGCTTGGATGATATCTTGTCGGCTTCCAATGATAATCTACAAAGTCCTTGCACCAGAGATCTCCATGGAGAATTTGCATATTCGTCGACGCACAGACTGCCAAAGAGGTTAAGTGCCCTTGTATGGCTCCAGGGCAATGTAACCAAGGGGTTACGCAACCACAAAGGATTCTAAACATTCATAATCAGAGTTCTTCCAATTATACATTGTGTACATACTTTGTTAGTTGCAGTATCGCTTATTACATTTTAAGGGCTAAGGGGTTATAGTCAGTCTTCTCACAACTTCTTCGTCAAAAGTCATGGAGTGGTCGGCACTGGAGCACAATCCGCATTCAGATACGCTCGCAGCTTGAAGTGATCAATGAGTGGAGTGATTCCTCGTGATATGATATCCTCACAAGTCTCTCGGCTAATTAGGTGCTCCCGGTGATTCAGCACGTAGCCCGTGAGCTTCCCGTCCTTCAGCTGTTGGATTCGTTCGAGCTCCTCAATCGTCAGAAAACCTTCCTCTTCGAGTGCGATGCCGGAAAAGCACGCTCGAGTTCCCCACCTGATATGATGGCCACGGTGAAGCCAGAAGCGAACAAGTTCCGGAGCCATCACAGGTGGCAGATCGTCCATGATATCGTCTTTCGTGCACGTAGCAATGTTGACGTGTGCGAGCATTAGTTTTCGGACGTCATCTTTTGAGTTGGCCTTAGCAAGCTCACGAAGCTTCTCATGGAACTGGCGAGAGACAACTACGTTCACAGGGGACGGCCAAGACGGCTGCTTCTGCGATCACTCTGTCTCTGTCTTCGCAGTATTTATCTACTCCCAACTCGAGCAGTAACTCGTAAATGTTTGTGGGGTAGTTTCTGGCAGCAAAGCGGAAAGCGGATGCAAGGCCATCACTCGGCACGCACCCGCTCTCCACCAATACGCGTACCAAAGTCAAATGCTTGGCACGGACAGCAACATCCAACGCACGGCTCATCACCGATGGATCATCTTTACAGTGAACGAGTAGCAGACGGACTGTGTCTTCTCGTCCAAATCGCACTACTTCCAGGAAGCAGTTTGTCAAAGTAAGCCGGTCTTCTGTCACGAGTGGGAGAAGTATCCGTACAACTTCAGAATCGTGGTTCTTACACACTAGAGCTAGATGCTCTCGGGCGTATTGGCGAACGCTAGGATCGGAAACATCAATGACAGTAATCAAAAACTCAAATAGAGACCGCACTGATGGAGCGGTAGACTGAAGTGCAATTGCTGCACATGCTGTGTCAATCTTGACATCGCTCTCTTCATGAATCCACTTGACAGTGTCGACTTGGGCCTCTCGAAGTGCATGGTTCATAGCGCTGTGAAGATCAAGATGCGGGCAGATCGAACGCAGATACTTCAGAACGCTTATCTGACCGCAGGCAGCGGCAGTCTCTAACACGCTAGCTGGGAACGTGCCTAGCGAGTGCTTGTGGATAAAATCTACAATGCCAACATGGCCCCAGCGCGCAGCATCGTGGATGACAGACCCGCCCATCGTCTGAGCCGAATCTAAACAATTTGCATGAAGCCATTCAACGACTTCTAACCAGCCACAGCGAGCAGCCATCGCCATCGTGTCGGATCGACAACGAAGGATAGGATCTTTCCGTGAGTGTAGCCATTTCAGTATCTCCAGTTGCCCTTCACATGCGGCAAAGTGCATGGCGAGCCGAAAGCTGAGATTGGGATCTGCAGGGTCGACGCGATAGGCCTCGTATAGCAGCTTCAGATTGTCCAGATCGCCCTTAATGATAGCGGCCCTTGGCAACAGACCGACTATCTGCCCTGGACGCACGCTATGAGTAAACGTACCGGAGACTCCGGCCGGTCGCCGATTAATGAGTCCAAGTGGACTCATGTGGAAGCTACCGATGTACCGAATAAGTGACCGGTCGCTGAGCACAAGGATCGCAGCCCAGTCGTCTTCTGTACAAATGGGAGATCGCTGGTCGCCACTATCTCTTTCAATGAACGGAATATCGACAGCCAGCCCGCTAATCATTAAGCCCTTGAGACGAGTGAGCGCTTTGATGTCTCTCTTGCCCTCCAACGCCTTGAGTGCGCGCACAACGCCTTCCCTGAGAGCCTGAACTTCGTCCTTCCCAATCTTCTTCTCCAGCAACGCAATAATACCCACATGACCGTTGAGACAAGCTAACTCGGCCATTCTTGCCACGTCCATTGGCGTCCTTTCCATCGCACCACCCGCGCTGTAGTCGAGAAGCTCTTCGAAGAGCTCCCCATGTCCTTCGGCCGCTGCTGCTAGAAGCACGTCGACGCCCGCGAGGCCACGTCTCCGCAGCCCCGCCGGTCGCGCTGCGCTTGCTCTCATCATCGTCTGCAGTTTCGTGCGCCATATCTCCGTCTGCATCGCCGTCAACTCATCATGGATCGCGGCGTAGTCATGCAACAAGAAGCTCAAGGCGTCGCGCTCGGCATCCCGCACAGCGCTCACCACGAGGTCGTCTTGATGGAACAAGACCGCTCGGCGGATGAGCCCTCCTGGAACTCTATCAACTGCCTTACCGGCGCCTGCGAGCGCCCGCAGCCCACGGGCGCGCCACGCTTCCTGCATGAGGTTTCGCTGGCTCGTCATCATGCAGAATGGACGACCGGAAGAGCATTCGATGGCGTGTATAAACTCTGACGGGTTTTCGGAACAATGGATAATCATACAACCCGAGCCCTAGATCTGAGTCTTTTTACTGGTAGGATTCGAAAGAAAAAAACGCCCCGACTGAGAGTCAGTCGGACGCATAAGCACGCGCCGAGTCCGAGTGGGCGAGTGACTGTGCACGGCCGGAGCAATGACGCCAGGCAGAAGAAAAAATCAGTATTGTCCCCTACAGAAACTGTCAGTATGCACGTCAACGTGCGGTCACAGGGGCTGACTGCTCGACGTGCAGACTGCTGACTCGGCTGGCCACTTGTCCGAGCTGCGAGCTTAAGAATGCAGGATAATATGGCATACTATGCATTTGCATAGCCTGCTATCGTATAACCTTCTCGCTGTCACACATTCCATGAAGAAAAGCAAACTTGTGTCGTTATCAATCGACGTGACCCGAAAAACCTGTTGAGAATTATGCGTCGAAAATTTCCGGCTGGTCGATCCAACACCGAACGGGGAGAAATAACCTCTTGAAATTTATGAATGATTCCTTTCTCGATTGCGAGCCGTGTCGCCAGTGCCAGATCTGACCACGAGTGCCGTCCGCGATCGCTGACTCCCCGCTCATGACGGACACCTGGCTCATCCGTGCTCCGTCGATATGACGATAATGTCGCGTGGTTGGTCCTGGGTTTGTGTCGTTGCGCTGCGCCGCATCCCAGGACGAGCCAGAGGCCGTCCAGTTCGCTGGCCATTACGACTGGCTCGGTTTGTGCGACGGAACGTGATTGCCGTCATCTGCAATCCTAAAATGAGTGGTTGCGGTCGACGGAATGCTCTAGAGTACCTTGAACTAGAAGAGAGAAGTTTCGACGTG
>KE464341.1:0-25104 GCA_000387445.2 Pythium aphanidermatum DAOM BR444 | reverse complement strand
GCCCCGCTGTGCCGTCGTCTGCAGCGAGATGCGGGAGAGACTCTCCGCCACAGACTCGACACGCGCGCGCTGGGCCGCCAGCAACTTGGCCTCTTCACTACCCGTTGCCAACGCCGCGGCCTTTGGGTCTGGACGTGCGGGGGCAGGCACTCCTCCTGTGGTCGCTACCCGCAACGCTGGGGTGGACGACAGCGTGGCCATGGAAAACAGCGCCATGGCCACGACTGAGCCCAGCGCGAGCCACATGAGGCGCCTTGCGGCGGTCCCTCCACCTCCGTGTGCATCTCGACCCCCTGTCGCGCCCTGGGGCTGCAGCATCGCCTGTAGGCGGCGACGCATGTTCATGGTGCTTGCTCGACGTCTCCTGGGGGGAATGCCAGTGTTTAATCGGATCACGTATCACGTTTCAAAGGGTACTCATCAGCGTGTTGGGTGCGCAGCTGCTAAATCAGTAGATAAAAAGAGAACATGGACTGGAGTGGATGGGTATAAAATAAGAGGGAGAAGAGCTGCTTCTTCACTACCCGAAGATCGTCTTGGTAGTGTCTCCGCCTCGAGTCGGCATATTCAGATACGTCGCTTGATGCATTTTCTCGGGACCTGGAAGAATCGAAGGGTTCGCGAGAGGACAGTCGCCGGCGTATCGCTGGAAGAAGGGCTGTCGTGGCACCAGAGTGAGCCACGAGGTAACAGAACCTCTCCATGCTGGATGGAACCACGAGCACACGGCTATAGACACGACAACCAGAACCCAGCGACAGCGCCTCAACAATGGTATCCGCAAGGCCGTCAGCAGTCACGTGCGGTCAGCGGACCCATCCGACCCCAAGTTGGAAACGCATCTGCATTCTCCATGTCGGCGTTGACTTTCTGAACAAAGAGCTGTACTTCATTCATGTTCCACTCGAGAATAAGCGCTGGACACTCGGCGGCCTGAGAACGCAGCTCGTCCACGATGTCCCTCGCGTCGACATCGAGCTCCATGTCGTCCTGGCAAGCAAGAAACCCAATGAAGATGGCACTGAGAAGTTCTAGTTCGATCTCGTCGTGTTCTACTTCAGAACTTGACGAGATTGAAGTCTCACCACCTCATTTCACACAACCGTCAATCAAGGAACTAGCTACGAAACGCACTACGAATGGGTCTATGAGAGTGTATTATTGATAGATGAACTAGAGACACAGAGAGGTTAATGCTTGCTGCCCTTGGCCTTCTTGGCCTTTTGTGATGTCTGCTGCTTCTTGGCCTCGTCAAGCTTGGCCTTCTTGGCCTCAAGTGCCTGGATCTTGTCCGACTTCTTTCCGAGACCGTACTGCATACGGTCGTAGAGACGACGCGCCTTCTTGGACATCATGTTCACGGCCATCTCGTGCAGCTCGGCGTCTTCCTCCTCCTTCTTCTCCTTCTTCGACTTCTTGGCTGGAGCCGACGAAGAGGACTCGGCGGCCTTGCGCTTCTTAGGCTTCCCCTCTTCTTCGCTGGCCTCTTCGTCCTCGTCTTCCTCTTGGTTCTCCTCGTCCTCATCGTCATCGTCGTCCGAGTTCTCGTCGGCCTTGCCATCACGCTCTGCCTTGATGCCGGCGGCGAAGGCCTCCTCCTCGTCCTCTTCTTCGTCGTCGTCTTCGCCAATTGGGACATAGCCCTCTTCGCCTCCAACCTCGCGGAGAACCTGGGCGGCGGACTTGAGCTTGTCGATCTGCTTGCGGTATTCCGGCACGTAACCCTCCGCAGCATCATCCACGAATGGAGAAAGGTGCGGTGGCAACTCCGCACCAGGGGCGTAGCGAGTGATTGGCAAGAGAATACCGTTGTTGACGCTGTCAAAAACCCACTGTGGCTGCACGTACTCGCGGTTGAAGTAGCGGTGGCCCTGGTGAGGACGATCCATGATGTGGTGCGTGATGCGGTCGCTGCTCTCAGCGTACGGAGAGCCTTCTCCCTCCCAGCCGATCTGAGCACCATGCGAGCGCAGCACAAGCTCCAAAGGAGCAGCAGGCACCTCACGCGACAAGAAGAAGTACAGGCCGCTAAACAGGCTCTTCTCGCTGGCCTCCTTACGCAGTTCGCTGTGGATCTGCTGCGCGAGCTTGTTCGACGCGAAAGCGGCCTCAAGCGGCTCGCTCATCTCGCCGTAGCGCGACGCCTCTTCCTCTTCTTCGTCGTCTGGACCGTTGAGAGCATCGACGTTCAGGGTCTTGGCAAGCGTCTTGATACGCTTCTCAGACTCCTTCTGCTGCTTGGTGACCTGAGGCTTGTCCTCCTCGGAGGTCTCGTCCTTGTCCTCCTCGTCCTCTTCGTCCTTCGACTTCAGACGCACAAGGTCAAGCACCGCGAGCTGGGCACCAGCCTCATCAAGCTGAAGGATAATCTTCGGAGGGTACGCGATGCCGAGCTCCGTGTAGAGCTGGAAGTTGACGAACTTGAGAAGCACCTGGTAGAACTCGAGGAACGTGAGCATTACACGGAAGTCGACGCGTTCATCAGCAGTTGGCGTGAACTGGTGCGGCACAAGCCATGTGATGTTCTGGCCGTGCACCTTGGCCTGGTAGTAGATCCCCTTGATGCTCACAAACACCTTGGTCAACGAGCCGCTCGCGACGACGTAGTTCTGCCACTCGCGCACGAGCTTGAGGCAGTTCTCCGTGACTTCGGCCTCGATGCCCTTACCGACAGGCATGGCTGCGAAGAGGTGCGTGAGACACAGGGCGTCATCGAGATCGCCCAGGGCGTCCATGAAGCGTGGGTAACGCTCCTTGACGATGTGGTCAAGCGAGTACTGAGGACGGTTCTCGTGAATGCGCTTGGCGTCATCGTACTGCTTCTTGCCCATGGCCTTCTTGACCTTCTTCATAAACGTCTTGAACTCGCGGAACTTCTCGAGCACCGGCTCGTGCGCCAGGTACATGACATCCTTAAGGTAGTAGTAGGTCTTGTCCTTGCCCTTGACCTTCTTCTTCGGGTCACGCGGGTAGATGCCCTTGAGAATACAGAGGCGACGGAAGTCCTTGAGCGTGATCTGGAGCTTGCGCAGCGCCTGCGAGCGCGTGATGTAGTTGGCCGCCGAGCCCTTCATGCCCTTCTTCTGCTCCTTGCCGAACTTGGCGCGGCGGCGCTTGCTGCCCATGCCATCGGTGACCTTGGCCTTGATGGACTTGAGCTTCTTCTTCCCCTTCACGCGCTTCGTCGGCATGGTTACGACACGAGATGGCGATGGCGACGGCGACGGCGATCGGTGTGTCTTGAAACGGTGCGGCGGTGGCCAGGTCACTTGCTCAAGGCGTTCACCAATCAATTTGAGGCGCTTTGGATTGGACGAAAAAGGAGACAAGATGATATACGATTGGTTAAAATCAAAGAGCTACACAGCATTGTGTTACAAGATGGGGGTTCGTATCAGTTACAAGTGTGCGTCCATTCAAGTTGCGCCTTTGCCTATCAACCAAAATGGTCGCGAAGAAGAGGAAGGGTGGCGGTGCTGCGGCCAAGGCCAAGAAGAAGGCTAAGAAGGCACTTGCTGCATCGCCAAAGCGACAGCATGAGGATGCGTCGGATGACGGAATGACGACCCAAAACGACCCAGAAACGACCGAGAACGACGCTACGGAAGGTGGAGATGCGGGTGCGGAAGGTGAAGATGCGCAAGAGTCACTGCTGTCGGAGGAGCTACGCGCTGAGATGGGATACGGCGACAGCGACATCATGGTGATTGCTGGTAGCAAGAAGAAGAAGAAGAGCGGTGAAAAGAAGGAGCCAGTGATTACCGAGGAAGAGATCCAGGAGGTGCAGAAGATGAGCCGGTCGAAGCGCAAGAAGATGGAGCAACTTGCGGTATGTAGAGCGACTCTGCGTTGAGACAGTAGCGATAGAACGCCGAAGTTGACAGGTGTGATGATGGTGACTGTAGGCGCGAAAGATCAAGGAGGCGCGACGAGAAGAGCTCTATAAGTCCCTTGAAACGACGAGTCTGTCGCAAAAGCAATTGGACTTGCTACATACGACATCGCGCTTGGGTCACAAGGAGACGCTTCGTGAGCGATTGAAGCGGTCGATGAATCGTCAGAAGGCCGGACTGACACTCACGGAAGAAGAGAAGTCAGAGCTATTCCAGCAGAAGCCTGATGAAGATCAAGACATGGAAGATGCTGTTGAAGAACAGTCTTCCGACGAGGAAGAGGAGGAGGAAAAGGTCGCGGAGCCCACGCCTAAGAAAAAGGCAAAGAAAGAAGACAAGCAGTCCTCTGCACCGGCGCAGGAGCAGCAGCAGTCAACGCCGGTCGCAAAGCCGAAGTCTGTGGACCCTGTGAAGGAGGAGACGACACAGGCGAAGAAGAAGAACAAGAAGAAGCAAAAGGCCAAGGTCGCAAGCTCAATTGTGCCAATGATGTCGCAGCCGGTGGAGCCTGTACTCGCAGTTGAGAAGAAGGCGTCAGCAGCTACTGCACCGACGAAGAGCGCAACTATTCCATCTGCCGAGCCATCAACTGAAGTGTCGGAGCCTCTCGGTACTTCTTCTCCTGACGTCTCAGAGGTCCCTTCACATACCGCACATACGTCACAGAACGATGCGATGGCCAAGCTTGAAGCTTTACGGCGCAAAAACGAGGAGCGTCGACGCCAGCGTGAGCTGGTCAAGGCAGGCGGCAAGAGCACACAAGTTCAGGCACAGCCAGAAGAAGACACGACACCCACTGAAGCGTACGTACCGAAACCCATCGTGATCAAGAGCACACAGGAAATGAAAGAGATGAGCAAGACCGTGAAGATTTCGTACAAGACTACACTGGTCCAGCTCAATCGAAAGCCTGAGATTCAGATGGCGCGTATGCAGCTTCCTGTATGCAGCTCTGAGCAAGAAATCATGGAAGCCATCTCAGACAACGACGTTGTCATCCTCTGTGGTGAGACTGGTAGTGGTAAGACGACCCAGGTACCGCAGTTCTTGTACGAAGCAGGCTACGGTCACCCAGATGATCCGCTTCACAGTGGACGTATCGGTGTGACGCAGCCTCGCCGAGTGGCAGCTGTCTCGACCGCAAAGCGTGTCGCTGAAGAACTCAATGTTGAGTTTGGCGCCCCCAATGGACACGTGGGCTACCAGATTCGATATGACGCCGAGCACGTGGGCGAGAAGACGCGTATCAAGTTCATGACGGATGGTATTTTGCTGAAGGAGATTCAGCAGGACTTCCTTCTGCGCCAGTACTCGATCTTGCTGCTGGACGAAGCTCACGAACGTAATGTCAATACCGATATTCTTATCGGTCTGCTCTCGCGTATCGCTCCTCTGCGTGCGCAAATGGCGAAGGAAGAGAAGGAGGCGTACGAGATGCTGAGTGAAGACGAGCGTCAGGATGCACCGCGACCGATCATGCCACTCAAGCTGGTAGTCATGTCTGCTACTCTTCGAGTTGAGGATTTCACTGAGAACAAGCGATTGTTCCCCAAGCCGCCACCAGTGCTGCGCGTTGAGGCGCGTCAATATCCAGTCACTGTGCACTTTAACAAACGCACAGAGCTCGATGACTACGTGAGCGAGGCGTACAAGAAAGTCGTCAAGATCCACAAGAAGCTACCGGAAGGCGGAGTGCTGGTGTTCCTCACGGGTCAGAGAGAGATCATGCAGCTGTGCCGTCAGCTTATGCGTGTGTACAGCGAAGGCAAGAAGAAGCAGCGTCGTCTACCGCAGCATCGTGACAACGATGCGGGAGCTGGTCCGGAGCCTGTGGCGCCTGCACGTGTGGCCAAACCCACAGGTGATGACCGCATCCTCCGTGAGCATGACGATATCGAAGAGGAGGCAGATCTAGAGGATGCTCGTGTGTATGGCGCTGACGAGGAGGAAGCCACGTATGATCTCAACAGCGATGAGGAGAAGGACGCCGAAGAGAAGGACTCGGACGAAGAGATGGAAGAGGAGGAAGACGATGAGCTAGCGGTGCCGTACATGCATGTGCTGCCGCTGTACTCGTTGCTGCCGAACGACGAGCAGATGAAGGTGTTTGAAGCGCCTCCAGACAAGCACCGACTAGTGGTTGTAGCCACGAATGTGGCGGAGACATCGCTTACCATCCCGGGAATCAAGTACGTTGTGGACGCTGGTCGGACGAAGGAGCGTGTGTTCGATCTCGCGAATGGCATCTCCAACTTCGAAGTCCAGTGGATCTCCAAGGCCAGTGCTGACCAGCGTGCTGGTCGAGCTGGCCGAACTGGCCCTGGTCACTGTTATCGCCTGTACTCGTCCGCTGTGTACGACACCGACTTTGCCAAGTTCTCACCACCTGAGATCCTCTGCCAACCGATCGAAGATCTGACGCTGCAAATGAAGGCCATGGGCATCCACAACATCCTGCAATTCCCATTTCCAACGCCGCCCGAGCAGCAGGCGATTCGCAATGCGCTTGAGACTCTCCGTCACCTAGGTGCTATTACCGAAGGCGAAGATGAGGCGATCACATCACTAGGCCGTGTGCTTGTCAAGTTCCCTGTGGCGGCTCGCTTCGCCAAGATGCTTTTGCTTGCGAAGGAGCTGAATGTGCTCGAGTACACGATCGCGATTGTCGCGGGTCTGTCGGGCCACACGCCATTCATCACTGCTCTCGACCGTCGGGAGAAGAGCAAAGACCAGGAAGACGAGGAGGAAGAAGAGAGCAGTAAGAAGCAAGACGAAGACGAGATGGAGAAGGAGTGGCGCGAAGCGGAGGAGCTGCGTCGCCACGCGCAGTGGGTTGATAATGAGAGTGACGTGCTGAGCCTGCTGCGTGCCGCTGGAGCTTACGCGTATGCAGGGGCGAGCGCGCAGTTCTGTGCTGAGAACCATCTTCACGAGAAGACCATGCAAAACATGCTCAAGCTGCGTCAGCAGCTCACCCGCATTGTGAACCAGATGTACGGGGACGACGAAGACTTCGAGGTGATCGACTTGTCGCCAAAAATGCCACCGCCGGACGCTGCGACGCAGATCATTCTGCGCCAGATCGTGGCCGCAGGCTTCTTGGATCAGGTTGCCAAGCGTGCGCCACCAGGAACGATCACGGAAGGCTCCAAGATCGAACGCAACTGTGCGTTCATCACGGCGAGTGGTGGTGTGAAAGAACCCGTGTACATCCATCCGCACTCGCATGTCTTTACGCCTGACGCGTCCAAGCTGCCACAATTTGTGGTGTACAACCACATCATGCGCACTACGCGAGCGTACATGAAGACGGTAACAGCAGTGGAACCGGAGTGGCTCGCGTCGATTGGGCGCAACACCCCGCTGTGCAAGTACTCGCTGCCGTTGGCCGAGCCTTCACCAAGTTACAACGCCACAAGTGATGACATTGAGTGCTTCGTGAAGGTGCACTACGGACAGCACAAGTGGCAGCTTCCGGTGGTGAAGGTGCCATACCCAGAGACTCGCGCGGAAGAAGGGAGCAATGCCGAAGTCAAGGGTTTTGACACGGGTAGTCGGTACAAGTGGTTCGCCAAGTTCCTCTTGGACGGTGCCGTAATCCCAGGACTTCAGGCGTTTGCCCACTCGCTGAAAGAGCCGAGTTACATGGTGATCCGTAAGAAGTTCGACAAGAAGATCCAGCTACTCGTGTCCAAGCTCCAGAAGGCGCGCGTGAGTTCACGAGCCTCACTTGTCGCCAAGTGGAAGAGCGGGGAACCGGCCTTTTTGAGGGCCGAACTCAGTGCGTGGTATGCCAGCGACAAGCAGAAGCGATTCATGCAAGCATGGAAGAGCATCGTGGAGCAGTCAATCAAGGCTGAGGAGAGCAGCAGCGAAGAAGAAGAAGAAGAAGCAAGCAGTAGTGATGATAGTGAATAGACCTCGAAAAAGTTCCAGGAACAGGGAGCATAAATCCAGTCCAGTCCAATAATCCCCATCGGCTTGCAGAGGGGTGTGTTTTCCAACCATATCAGTTCGTATCTGCCCTGCTCCCGCGCTTTTTCATCCTCTCCGACCGACCACTTGGCCCCATTCCGAGGTCGTGGAATCCGCCACCGCCGTCGTGACCAATGGCGTCGATGAGCCTCGAACACACCAACACCGTCGGCTGGTACATCCTCGAAGGGTACCCGTGGTGGCCCGTGTACATCTGCGACCAGTTCAAGCTGCGCCCGAACCTCCACCAGCTCGGTACGTAGCCAACACGCAGACAACACAGGACGCACCGAGTGACATGGCATGGCACAGGCGACGGCCACAAGCGCATCCTCAAGAAGGCCAAAGACTTCCCCAAGGACTACGCGCTCGTGTACTACTTTGGATCGCATGACTTGTGCGTTGGAACGGTGCTTTAGAGAGGAGAGAGAGAGAGATGACGGTTGGTTGTGTTGTGCGTGTTGTTGCAGCTCGCTGGTGCCCCTGAAGAAAGGTGTACTCAAGCCATGGGACTGTAGTGAGAAGGAGCAGTTCCTCAAGGGCCACCCGAAGCACTTGATCAAGAAGGGCAACGTGGGCGACGACCTGCAGTTCGCCATCCATGAGGTGGAAGACTATCTCTCACAGCCCGAGGACATGCGCTTGCCGCCGCACATGGTGCCATCAGACTTGGACCCGACGCTGGAGCCACCGCCGCCAATGGAGAGACCGGAAGAAGGCGAGGATGAGGGCGACGCGGACGAGGACATGGCGAGTGATGCTGGTGGCGACGACGGCGAGGAGGAAGAGGAGGCCGACGATGATGGAGATGATGATATGGACGACGCCTCGGACAGTGATAAGAAGAAACCAAAGAAGAAAAAAGAGATGACGAAGAAGCCGGAAAAAAAGAAGAAGGAAACGAAGAAGGACGCGAAAAAAGAGCCGAAGAAGAAAGCAGAGAAAGAGAAGAAAGAGAAGAAGCCGGCAAAAAAGAAGGAGGACAAGGTGGACAAGACCAAGCTCAAGCGCGAGCGCTCGGGGGGTGAGGACAATGAGCCTCCAGCGAAGAAAGAGAAGAAGGAGAAGAGCGCGAGTGATGATGAAGACCTTAGCGCCGTCCTCGAAAAGGAGATTCGATGGATTCTGAGCAACTGTCAATTCGAGGAGATGACAACCAAGATGGTTCGCAAAATGCTGGAGGAGCGACTCAAGCGCGACTTGAAGCAGCATCGTGAGACGATCAAGATCGTCGTCACCAAGGTCATCGAAGCAATGGAAGAAGAAGAAAGCGCAGGTACTGCTGGTGGTGAGAACAGTGGGGGGCCGGAGCCACCTGCTGCGATCGACGACGTCAAGATGGAGGCCACTGTGAAGGAAGAGGAGCCGAAACAAGAGGCGGAAGTTCCTGCTGCACCCGTGAAAGAAGAACCGACGCCTGAACCTGCCCAGGAGAAGAAGGAAGAGTCGAAGGAAGATGTCAAGAAAGAAGATGTGTCTTCTGAAGAGACCAAGGAAGTGAAGAAGGAGGAGCCGACCGAGTCATTGCAAGAATTGGTGATGCGGAAGCTCCAAGAAGCCAAAACGGACCTCGCGCTTGCAGCGGACGACGAGAAGAAGGTAGTGGAAGTACTAATCGGTTTGAAAACCTTGAGTGGCGTCGAGAAATTCCAGCTGATCGACTCAGGACTGCTGCCTAAACTTGTCGAACTGCGTGGCCACCGCAAACAAAGCATCGCCAGCGTTGTGGGCGAGATTGCGACGGCGTGGAGCGCCGAGGACGTGATTCCAGAGCCGAAGCCCGTCCAGGAAGAGGACATTTTAAAACTCAAGGAAAAACTCGTGGCCGCTGAAACATCACACGACGAGCTGCTGTCTAGTCTGACAGAGCTCGCCGATATGCACTTGCAGATGTCCCACCTGAAGCACACGGGGATCGCGCGTGTCGTTGCCAACCTCCGACAGCACGCGTACGGTTGGCGTTTGATGATGTGTATGTGTGATTCAACTAACATCTCGTGCATTCATGATCTACCACAGGAATGACAAGGTGTCGATCGCTGCGAAGAACCTTCGTAACGCGTGGATGCAACTGGCCGATAAGGGCAAGCAGCCGAACAATGGTGGGTGTGATGGATAGGATTCGACCAGATTCTTGTCTGACAGTTCTGCACGTGTACACAGTCAAGAAGCTGGAAAAGATGAACGAACTGTTGGAATCGGAGACCGAGTCGGCGCAGGCCAAGTTGAGCATCGTCCAGAAACTCTATAAGATGACGCTGACGACGCAGGAGATCATCGACTCCAAGATCGGCGTCGTCGTGTCGAAGTTGCGCAAGTCCAGTAACGAAGAGCTCGTGACAGCGGCGAACAAACTGCGTAAGAAGTGGAAGAGTGAGGCCGAGAAAAGCAGTAAATAGATGTCTAGCGTGGTGTGGGCGATGATAGATGATGGGCAGTGGTTCTGAGCATAGTTTTAACCAATAGAAAATCATTGGCATCCAGTTTTGTCCAATCAAAGAGAGCCAAATGTGTCAAGCATCATACTGCAAGTCTCATCTGGCAAATGGACGCGATCGACAGTGGATGGCTCGATGTGATCGCGTCATTCGACGCCTCTGCGCCTCATGACGACGTCGTGGATGCGCTGATCAATGGAAATCCCACCGGAAAAGTGTCGCCCGCGGTCGTCGCGTCGGATGCGTTGGAAGCGAGCCCCAGGCCACCGCAAAAAGAAGCAGAGGTCAAAGGTCTGGCGGGCCAAACTGGAGATCACGCGTCTCCGAGAGTCCATCAAGGACCTGGAAGGGCTCCTGGATCTACTGCGGAGCCAGCATCGTGAGGAACGGCGAGGTCTCGACTGCTCCCGGTCGAATAAGGCTGGGGTTCTCATGTGGAAGGGCGTGGCCACACGGCAGTTCCACCGTCTCCGCCAGTCCCAGGCCGAGAACGAGCGCCTGCGAGACCAGATCGCCACACAAATCGGATTCGTGAAGATCATGCTTCGCCTGGTGCATCGTGCGGCGACTGGGGTGAGCTGAGTATAGTACCTGAGAGATGTCTTTCTGGAGTCGATGTTGAGCATTCGTGTGGATGCGCAGATGACCACGACCACGGCGGCTCATCGTCCGCCTGAAACAGGTGAAGAACTAGTAGCTCGCGTGAGGTGTGAGTTGTTTGCACGAGCGACAGCGCAGTATGCGTCCGTAGCGGACGTCGTCGGAGACAAGTGGTTCAGTCGTAAGAGTGTGGACGGTGGCGTCCGCCAAGCGACGATGCACCGCCTGAACAACAAAATCATCAGTCCAGGATGCACACTTGTGACGTCTCGGTTCGCAATGGCTGTGCCGCTCTCTGCCATAGCGGTCACGAAGGCCGTATGGTCTGGCGAGTACGACATGAGGCCCAATGAGACAAGAGTTGTGGTACGGAGCGCGTTATTTTCCTGGGAATATTTTCGTTCTGACGCCGTTGTGAGTAGCATTCCGAGCGTCACGAGGGTCAGCACTTCTTCTTTCATTCGTAAGTTTCCCAATCGGAAACGAGCATGCTCGACATTTCAGTGCGCTAGCGCGTACCACCTTCCAGGCTGAAGACCACAACGCGGTCACAATCGCAGGTTCTTTTTGGCCTCAGTCCGGGACCATGTCAACTGTCCGCGCTGTCAGCTTCGACTTGAGCGGCACTGCAGTTCTCAAGCCTGTCGCCGATGACGCATCGTCGTCCGAAGTGCTCGTGCACTTGCGCAGTACGGCATGGCAGGGAGTGGACTTTGCTACCCATCTGAGCTCCGAGGAAGCAGCCATGCTCTTCCGCTATGTGATCCAAAGCCATAACCATCTCCTCGACGATCTGGAACGGAGCCTAGACAGTGTGTTGTTGAAGAATAATAAACCATTCACTAGGTGATGTCTGGTGTGACCAGTTCGAAGTCAGCATGTTGGGTGAAGTTCACAGCGCTGATGTTTCAAGCCAACGGTAACGTGAGATGCCAACTCCGAGTGTTTAGCGTTGTAAAGATGATCAACGCCACATCATCCAGCACAGCATCCGTATAGTAATGATGACGACAATCGAAGCAAAAGACAATCGAGTGGAAGGACGAATCTGTATCGTGGAGAGTCTCTCCCCTCTCTCAATGGCCTGCCTTCAGAGAAATCTGGGATCCATTGCCTCACGTACTCTGTCGTAGTCAGAAAATTGCCGTCGACTTCGACTTCGTCTTCGTCGTCCTCGTCCTCATCCTCGTCTTTCTCTCCATTGCCTCCACGTGCCTCACCCTCGCAGTTACATTTCTCTCCCTCGCTTTCCGCAGCGCTCTTCAAGAGATCACTGATGACTTCGCTTCTACCGAAAGTCTATCTAGATTGAAATTCGCCCCGCGTGAGCACAACACATACACCATAATATGTGTATGCGTTGTGCTCGTAACGGAGGTGAAAACCCATGCCACTCTCATCGCACTCGTCGCATTCACAATAAAGATGGAGGTCGGAAAGAACGTGGAGTGGTGTCTTGCCATCCTACGCAATCGGACAACCTTTTCTACGCCGCTGAGTCCGTTACTTTCCAAGTATGAAATCACCTCACCTTATCGACACCATTCACGTTGGCACCGTGATTGATGAGACACTCCAATCCTACTAGATAATGCACGTCCTTCGCAGCAATATCAAGCGGGGGTTCTTCCTGCCTGTGATTGATACCAGCCAGATTAGCACATAAAGATCCAAGGAGAAGGGTTTAGGGTTTAGGGTTTACCTCTGGACGTGCTTGCCGCCAGCAGGAACAGTTTGGTCGCGGCCTGGCATTGTCAATTGCGAGTGGTTAATGCGCGATAGTTACGAGGTCACCAAGATGGTACTAGGGTCACGAACTGATGGACAAGGCGAAGCGACGCCATGCGCAATCAGAAACTCAACCATGACATGATTGTTCGCTTTGCAAGAATGTTCCTGGCTGAACACCTCTCCATCGAACACGTGCAATGGTAGTATCAGCACCGTATTTCAACAGTAGCGATACAGCGTCGATGGATTGAGCCTTAATCGCGTCGTTTCACCTTCCTAAAGGCAATGGTAAGAGACGTGTCAAACCCACGTCTAGTCTAATGTTTCACGGAGGTTCAAACGTACTATGCTGCGTGCGTTCACGTCAGCATCGCGTTGGAGTAGCACTTTCATCACGTCAACAAGAGCGTACTCCGACGCACACATCAGCACAGTGATCCTGAACTTCACGGGCATGTGACAAGGAGGGTGTCGTGGGTCAGTGACATCAGCTAACTTCACACCCCAAGTGTAGCCGACGCACGAATTCGTACTCTGCGGAGAGTCGGCTCCGTTGGCCAGTAAATACTCAACCACCTCAACATGACCCTGTAAAGCGGCTTCATAAAGAGCAGATGTATCCTGGATGGAACAGTTCTCAATCCTCATGCCACCCTTCTAGTCATATTGCAAAAATGCATAGCACCCCGAACGATTGACGTATGCACCACGTTCCACTAAGAACTGCACGATGGCAATGTTGCCTGCTCTGGCGGCGTGATTGAGGATCGGCGCGTCCTGTGCCATCCACAGTCATCGGAATGGGAACCATAATACTCTTAGAAGAGCTCTCAATGGTGCGCACAGACTCGAAATCGTACATGGTTGCCTGCCGATTTGAGCTCTGAGCGACCCAGGAATCTGTGATGCAGTTCCCAAGAGGCCCTCTTGGGCAATTATCTCAGCCTGAGATTCCCTTTGAAGAGGGATGCTCGAGATTTAGACACAAGTCAGACCATCACTCAGGAGAATCAGCCTGGAGTGACTGGTTATGGCCATTTGGTATTCTGGGTCTGACACCAAACGTTGTTCTAGGATTAAACCTCGATTCATTCTGAACACTTGGCTTCATCGTGGGCTCAACATGTAGGCGTGCATCCGTGGAACCGACGTTGCCCAATGCAGGTGGTCAGTGAGAGCATCGCTCTTCCGACTGTGATGATGAGCCCTAGCATGTGGGAGGGATTCGCGGTGTAGGTTTCGTCCACTCCCATCCACTTGCGTCCGCCACTTGGAGCAGGCGCCAGGAGACTTGATCCCAAACCGAGAACACATACGGAAGAACTACTCTCGGAACATTATTTGTTTCTTTGCTCTGTCGGGACAGCATGCGTCGATCGGACGCGCAGCATGAATCTCCATACAGCGGAACCGCTTACATGCAGGTGCTGCCCACGCCTCAGCACTCGGCGATGAGGATCAGCCGACGGAGTAAGCAGCGACAGCCCACGACGATGGCCACCAGCGAGCGCCGCCGCTTCGGCCACGTGCACGTCGTCACGTGGAAGGAGCGTGCACAGAACTTCCTCGACGGGTGCGCTTGCTAGACTCCAATGGAATATCGGACGCTGCGCTTACACCGTGCACTACCAGAGGCGGCGGCGTTGCGTTGGAGAGCTTCAACGTGCTTTTGAGCGTCATTCTCGTCGTCATCTCAGTCATTGAGGTATGGTAGCATGTCTACAGCGCGTTCCCCATTAGAGACTGACACTGCTTTGCAGTCGTATGAACACCCAGGACTTGCAGTCGGAGAGAGCTACGACATTTTCGAGCTGGTGTGCACAATCATCTTCACCATCGACTTCGTCAGTTCACATGACCCGCCATACTGACTCTACCGTAACTGAGACCTTGCTTGTAATCGCAGGCTTTGCACATGTTCGCTGCAGAAGAACGTTGGAAGTTTGTGGTGAGCCCTATGGGAATCATTGACATCATCACCATCATCCCCACATACGCCACGGTCAGTTGGCTGCCCTGTCCATTCAGGCGGATTTTGCTAAATCTCCTTTCCTGCACAGCAGATATTTCTCAGGTCACTCGATGTGTCCATCCTTCCAATCGTACGCATCGTCCGCGTTTTTCGCATGCTAGCCGTGCTGCGTCTCTATCGAATCATCCAGTCATATCGAGGCTTCGATTATGAACTCGGAGTGCTTTTGTTCATGATCTTTACCGTGATCTTTGTCGCCGCTGGAGTGCTTCAGATCCTAGACGAAGATTTTTACGAGGAGAACGGACTTGACACTCTGCAGTTCCACCAGGCTGTGTACTTTGTTTTCGTTACCATATCTACAGTCGGGTATGGCGATATATCCCCGAAGACCACAGCATGTAAGTACAGTACCGTCTACTTCGAAGTCGGCTTCATTTCTCACCTAGACTTTTCTAGCACAATTCTTCGTCATCTTGATTATTTGCGTGGTCGTGACGGTTATCCCACGTCAAATCCAGCACCTTATTGAGCTCTCTCGCCTACAGCATGGCTACATGCACAGTTACTCGGTTCGGAAGCGCAGTTCTATGAGTGGTGGTCACGTCATCGTCACTGGTTTCATCAGCTACGAGTCAGTATCGAGTTTCCTCGCAGAGTTTTACTGGCCTCGTCAGGGCAAAGTCAATATGGATGTTGTCATTTTATCGGATCAGATCCCAAGTGAGCGTCTGCTATCGGTGTTGCGCAATGTGCGCTACAGACGCCGAACAACCTACCTCAAAGGCTCGCTCCTGAACGATAAGGATGCCAAGCGCGTTCACGTCGAAGCAGCCGCGGCAGTCTTTATTCTCGCTGATAAAAAGAAAGTCAAGCACGCAGAAGCAGCGGACGCCCTGACGATACTACAGGCTCTCGCCGTCGACAAATTCAAGTTTCGCAATCAGGCCTCTATAATCAGGCGCGACAATCGTGATAGCACTCGTTGTTTTTTGCAAGTACTCTCACCTCAGCGCACTCGTGGACTTCGAACCATAACAGGAGTGGAGGTAGCGCTTAACACCCCGCGACTGCGCACCGCGATACTGGCAAGAAGTATCCTGTGCCCCGGTGCTACTGCTCTCGTACTTAACCTGATCTGTTCTCTGAAGGAGGATCACGTGGTACAGACCTTGACATCATCAGTGCCATGGATTGCAGAGTATGCGCATGGTCTTCAACACCAGCTTTATCCCGTGATTCTGCCACCGTACTTCCATGGAATGAAGTATGAAAACGCTACAATGAAGCTTTATACCCAGTAAGTCACTTTGATGATATGCTGCGAGGTGTTTCAACCTCACCGTGCTTGCTACAGTTTCAACATCATTTTGGTCGCCCTATACGACAAGTTTGCCTGTCAAGTTGGTGGCAAGCGCATCAGCCTGAGCCCTTTTGGTCACGCTCTTCGAGAAAAGTAAGGACCGTCGTCTTTACTGAGCCAGTCATTTGCATTTACACGCTCTTGTTGCAGTGATCTTGCGTTTTGCATCGCTGTAAGCGCATCGGATGCTCAACACGCTGTCAACTCGCTCGGAGATATCGATACTCATGAAGCTTCACTGCATCACATTTCATCGCGTGAAAGAGCAAACGAGAGCCGGGAGCACGCTTGTGGCTCACCTCCAACCCTCGTTTTCTCTTCTGACACTGTTCTTGACCGCCAGTCACTCGCCCGTGAGCGTGCTCCATCAGTTGAACTGCCAAGTGACAACGAAAGTGCAACGACAGATTTGGAAGGAGGCACGTTTGACGAGCTTGAAGAGTACGAAGACGACGGTAAGTTCTCTCGTGATCCGACATCGGATCGACAAGTGCTGATGTTCAACACCGAGTATGAGGCTACCTTTCCAAGGCTGCGACGTTCAACTACACCGCCAGTGCTACCCCCTTTTCTTCAGCACCATCGCTCCATCGGAGGCAGCATCACTGATTGGTGTCTACCTCATCAAGCACTCCGCAAGTTGCATGACCATATCATTATTTGTGGGCCCTTCGCACATGGGCATCAGCTCGCCTGCCACTTGGACGACTTGTACCGCAACGAAGTGGTGATGGACGTGGATGGCTCCGAGAAGAGGCGACCAACTATCCTTCTTCTAGTCAAAAGACTGCCAACCGAGTTGGATATACAAAACCTCTCCTCACCGCTTCCCGAGAACGTTTACGTAGAGAAGGGCGTCTCTCAGAACGTAGAGGACCTCCTTCACGTGCGTGCGTATGCGGCACGCGCAGTACTGATGATCCCCGGCAACTGGAAGTATCATGTCGACGAACTGCGTGACGAGACGACCGAGGAAGTGAATGAGCATCTGCTAGACTACCAAGTGACCATGTCGACGCTGTCGCTCCGCACCGTCCAGGACTTACACACTGAACACTTGCGGACGCGCTCTTCAAGTCAAACTCATCATGAAAGGGACACTTCAAGTCATGGGCCACGCATACCGACGATCTCGTGCTCAGTCGTCAAGTGGCACGAGAGCATCTCGTACTTTGCCCACAAGAGCCACACACACCAAAACAGGACCAATAGAATGGTCGAAGCCCCAGTGGAAGCTGCAAGTGTTGCCCAGAAACGGATGCAGAGCGAGTTCCCGGTTTGTCCATCACCGCTGTTCTCGCCATCATACGCCGCTGGGGAGGTTTTTGTGGATGCTGTGCTGGACACGCTGCTGTGCCAGTCGTTTTTCAACCCGTACGTCATCGATCTCGTCCGTGCCATCACAGGGGACTACTACTACACGGACCACCACTCGCACTCAACGCCCCAGACCTTCGTATCATCCATGATGCGGTACTTCCACCAGCAGCATTCTGGCTCAAAGCGTGAGCTTGACCCCGCGACACCACCAAGAGAGCCACACGCAGTCCAGCATCCTGTGCTAGCCATCGCCACCATCGCTGTTGAGCTCGAGGGCCAGTCATTCGCCACGGTCTTCACTCGGGCCCTGCGCCAAGAGGTGCTGGTTCTGGCGGTCTTTCGTCGACCGAACGACCCTCGACGCACCAACGCACTGCCGTACGTGTTCACATGCCCCCAGAACCACACGGGCGTGGCGGTTGAGCGTGGCGACACGCTGCATGTGCTCACGAGGCACGCGGCGCCCATTTGCGTCCAGTAGAAGAGACGCCGCACTGACATTGCGTAATTTGTGATCTCCGTGTCGTTGAGATGGCATAGCCAAGCCATCTGTGCATCGTAAAGTCAGAGGTTTGTGGAGGGTGGTCCAGTGCGGGGATTGAGTCTCTCCAAATATTGTCACATTTTGGTGAAAGGCCCACACAGCCGCGCCCATCTGTGTTGTCTATACCAAGCAGGGATAGTCGGAGAATCGCGACGGTCGGCTGAGCGTGAACCCACAGTGCTCGGTGTGACAGGGAAGAGTACGTCTGTGTGGAAAATGACTGTGTTGAGTTTGAACGAGTCGCTTCGGAACTTGAAATGCGAAGCTCCTGGCAGTACCACGCTCCGAGATGGCGAACTGGCCTCTCCATAGTTGGACTGGATCCAGTCCGCATCTTCAGATCGTGGCTACGTGGAGGCTGTGTGAAATGCGCCTGCTGGAAGCTCAGCTTGGCCTGTGGACTCACAAAATCGAGTGAGATGGGTTGAGGGACGGTTGGGTGCAGGTTTTTAGACCACAAGAGAAGGTGGTTAAGGGTTTAAATCACCTCTGATTGGCTGATTATGCCCTTTCCGCCGCGTCCACCTGGCTCGGCGGATGAAAAGGGCTAGGTGTCGCCAGCATACTGGAAAGCGCCATCGCAAGTCAGAGCCAAAAACGAAGGGCGGGTGTGTGGAAAAGAATCAGGCCTCTTCAGAGCATTGCGGTCGCCGTCAGTCGGCGAAGTCGAGACACCACCCCGCTCAATAACAACCGTTGGGCGGCGTATTACGCGGAGAAAGCGCACACAGGAAGCTAGACAGAGCGGGACGGAGGCACGCGCGTGGTTCCGAGCGGACGAGCATCCCGATCAGATCGAGTTCCATTTCGGCGGCAAAGAGCTGTTTTTTACTCCCCGGAGAACCAAAAAAGTCGGAGTCACTACGCAGTTCTACCATCAAACAATGAAATCGGTTCTGCGATGTGGCGTGGCGCTCGCTGCGCTCCTCGTGGCGATGGCGAGCTATGTGAATGGCGAGGCGCTCGGCAAAGAGTGCTACAGCAACAGCGACTGTGCAGACGGCGCGACGTGTGTGGCAGGCGACTCGGTGAACGCAGTGCAGCGCTGTGTGGCTGGTAACCCGTGCGGTGGCTCTGTGCTCGGAGCATGTCCTGGAGACGAGGTTAGCGGTCAGCTGGCGTGTATCTGGCGCCCGGATGAGAAGACTTGCTCCGGTAGCCCAGCCGGTTGTGTTGACATGGACGGCACGCTCGGTATCTACAAATGCCTTTCGTTGGACAGATGCGACGAGTATTTTGGTGCTGGCCAGTGCAGTGGTAAGTCGATGTACTTCTCTCGATCCAGAAGTATGTTCATTTGACGCATGGGGTTTTTGCGTAGGGTCATGCAACGTGAACGGAAAACAGTGCAATGGCCGTGGCACTTGCCAGCTTTCAAGTTCCTCGGCCTCGAAGCCAACGTTTGAGTGTGCCTGTGATGCCGGCTGGAACGGCACGCGCTGCGATAATGTCGTCGATGGTGCGTAGTCCTTAGGCGACAGGAATCTACAAGGGGGAAAAGTAATTGGTTAATCTTTGTCCCAGACTCATGCATTGCTGACGTCGGCCAGTGCGGAGAGCACGGCACGTGTGTGAAGAACGCTTGCAAGTGCTCAAGCGGCTATACGGGCGAGCAGTGTGAGATTCCTCCTGCAAGTAGGTTCACTGTTGCACACAAAACTCCACAGAACTCCGCTTATCCTTTTCTGCTTAGGTGCTTCCTCCTCTGGTTCTGGCAGCGCCGGATCGTCTTCTGCAGGCAAGTCCAAGTCACCGGTGCCATCCCCTTCTCCGTCGAGCACAAGCTCCCAGAACAACAACGTGGACCCAGCCAACAGTGGCGACGAAGTCGTCAAGAAGAGTGGCGGCCCGTCAGCGCTGGTCATCATCATGGCCGTGCTGGTCGCGCTGATCGTCGTGGGAGCCATCATCTTCGTCGTGCTCGCCCGCAAGCGCCGACGAGAGCAGGAGGCCATGGACGGCAGCACCTTCAGCCGCACGGACAGCGTCATCGCCGGCCCCGACATTACACGTGCAGGCCCCCCGACGCCAAAGCAGAAGATCGTCATCATGTAGACACCCTCCACGCACATGCATCGTCGGTTAGGGATAGGTTCATAGGAAGTCGTGTTGTGGAGAAGAGATCAAAAACACACAGAAACCGAAACGAAACGGATTGAAAGTGGGACGTACATGGATGGAAGTGGCGTGGTCCACTTTGGTTCCATACGCTGACCCTTCATGACTGCATTGTGCATTCATGACTTCCTCAGGGTCGCCAGGGAGCGTAAATGTGCGTGTGTCTGTGCCTGACCAGGAGCTGGACGTGCTCGTTCTTATTGTGCATTATCTCCGGTCGCTGGGGTTGAGCACGACTGCCGTGGCGCTGCTGCGAGAGAGCGGCGTAGACCCGTTCTGGCTGTGTGGTCCGTCACGAGAAGTAGCACTTCTGAGGGAGTCCGTACTGCTTGGCGAATGGGCCCGCGTCACTGCATTGCTGAGACCATTGCGGATCGCGGTGAGTCAAGACAGCTACACAACGGCCGTGTCGTTGGTGGAGAAGCAGGCGTTGATGGAAGACTTTTTCTCCACAGTCGGTGATATCGAAGACAATGCCAAACGAAGGAGACTGGTATTGGAGAAGTTGCTTGATGAAGAGCGAGACCAAGCACGACGACTGACGAGAGCAGAGATGGAGATCTGCTTACGGGTCCTCAAGTCGAGTGCCGCGCCCGTCAGCTCGGTTTGGAGCGTGGACGAGGCCCGTCTCAACTGCTTCGAAAAACTCGTCCCGCTCTTTCGAAGTGAGATCTCAGCCGAAGACGACGAAAGCAAGTACATCTCCATGGCCCCTCGTCGGCTGGCCGCTCTTCTCAATGACGCCATGCTTCTCCATCAGCGAGAGGAGCAACGACACGATCTGGACTTGATTTCGTTGACCCCGATATCTTCTGATAGCCTACCCAATAGTAGTGAAGACTCCTCCTCCCTCCGTCTCGTCGAGTTTGGTCCGTCGATTCATGACGCACCCCACGTAAATCTTTGCTGCTCTATGGACCTCACGAAGTTGAAGATCGAGGATGTGAAGACGAGGCAGTGGGCTGAAGAAGCCCGCGACATCTCAGCTGTTCGCGACTTTCACACACTCAAAGCAAATCCGCTCGTCATGTCCATCGACCTCTGCAGAATCGGCCGTCATGGTGTGAATCAAAGTGTGACAGGCCGGGACAATGATCCAAATTTGCACGAAGAACAGACTTTGGAAGACACTTTGGAAAAAAGAGAAGACCACGGCTGTGGTGGTGCGCAGTTGGATGCCACAACGCAGACCGAACATGAGGTAGCGTCCAGCTCTAGCCAGACGGATGTAATACTGTCGGAGGTACAAGCCCCCAACTCCAGCTTGACTGACGTCTCTCAGTCCGCCAGGTCTGACAAGTGCAGTTCTTTTCACACTCAAGTGGATACATTTGAGTGTTCTTCAATGAGCATCGAAGGCACATTGATATCTGCAGACCCCCCTTCGGAGACATGGTTTTCATCCCGAATAGATCAGAAACCTTGCGTGGATGTATCCAGTGTTGGAGAAATGCCGTTTACCGCCACCATTGGGGAGCAACCCATGAAAACAGATGAGCCCGAGAAGGGTGCCGATGAACTCGACGACAAGATGACAGCATCGGAGTGGCTCGAACAGTCGGCTCTACCTACTGAAAACAGCAGTAAAGGAGAGCTGCAGAACAGCCTTCACGACTCCAGCGACGATGATATCAGATATGGACAGGGGAAATTCATTCAATCGTACTCGAAACTAACATTGGACTCGATTGCTCGAGCATGCGTCTCAGCGGAGGCTCGCGATGCTCAGGCGATTCGAGCGATGGACATCTCTCCAGATGGTACCGAGGTGGTCATTGGGACGAATTCGAGGGCGTTGCGCATTCTCGATCTGGTTGAGCCATTGTCAACTGCGCTCAGCCATTCGGCCAGCCACGGTAACTTTCTACCGCTCCTCCCAGTTAGTATGGAAAAGCACAAGCATCACTCGTCATCGATTTACGCAACAACTTATAATCTTCCAGGTGTAGGCGGAAGCGAGGCGCATCACCCTCTCATGGTCGCATCAGGTGCCGCCGACTCGTCCATCAAAGTCTTCCCACGTGCCAGCCCTAACGAAGAAGTTTGGATTCGCAGTCACGCCGGCAAATGCCGAGCACTCCAGTTCGTGTCACCCCACTTGTTGTGCTCTGCTGCCTCAGGAGACCTAGTTATCCGGTGCTGGGACCTCGAAGGTGCTAGTACGACGTGTATCCAGCGTTTTGACGGTCACGTTGGTGAGATTCAGGCGCTGGCACTCGATCTAACAAGCCAAGCGGGGTGGATCGATAGTCGATGTATGGTGAGTTCGGCAATGGATCGGACAGTGCGTCTGTGGGATCTACGCTCTGCGCAGTGTGTCCGTGTTCTTGTGAAGACTCCTTCTCCCGCATTTACGGTCGCATTCCAGCCTCAAGTGACTGCTTCTGCTGCCTCTGTGATCGCCACTGGTCATCAAGACGGATCAGTGTCTCTGTGGGATCTTCGCTACACAAAAGGAGGACAGAGGCCACTGGCTTCGGTGTCGCACCACCGTGACGAATGCAGAGCTGCTTCATGGTCTCCGGATGGACGTTGGCTCCTCAGCGCTTCATTCGACGGAACCGTTTGTCTTCTGGAAACATCGAAGATGGAGCCTTTGGCACCAGTGTCATCATTCCACCAGCATCTAGACAAGATCTTACAGGCCTTATGGCATCCATCTCAGCCAGCTATAATCACTACTGGGGCTGATAAATTTGTCAAGCTATGGAGTTTCTCGTGAGACGAGGTAGACACATTCAAGAAGAAAATGACTACTGTATGGACACGTACTGAAAAAAAGAAAGGCAGAGCGAGATCGAGCTATCAGACTCGCTATCTCTCGCTGATCTACTTGGAACCGGGTGACTTGGAGCGCTGCTTGCTCTTCTTCTTCTTGTTCTTGAACTCGGCGAAGCTCTTCGGATCGCACTCGGGACAGAGCCACGTGTCTGGATGGCGACCATCCGAGAAGCCGACACACTCGAGGTGGTACCACTGCGACGGATTTGGGCACTTCTTGCCGTCACACGCGATCATGTTGCCGTAGCTCGGGAGGTTGCAGATGCAGTACAGCTCGTTGTCCTCGCCGTTATCGTTGTCCTTCTTCTTCGAGTCGGACTTCTTACCATGGCTTCCGCCACTCTTGCTCGAGGACGATCCCGACGACGAGCCACTGCTACTGCCCTTGTCACTGTGCTTGTCGTGCGCAGCTGATGACGTGCCATTCGAGGAGGAACCTCCGCCAGACGATGAGCCACTCGCGTGCTTACTGCGCGGTGGTTCGTGGTGGTCGGGATCGTTCTTGGCGCTCTTGCCCTCGCCCTTGCTGTCGCCTGCGACTGATACGTCGCGCTGACGCTTGCGGCTGTTGCTCTTCTTACGCTTCTTCTCCGCGGCAGCGGTCTTACGGTCTTTCTCTGGTGGTCGGTGGCGCACCACGCTCTTCTCGCCGTTACGCACGCGCTGCATGAACGACACGATTGACTCGTCCTCCTCCACCTCAAGTGTGCCATCGAAGTGACGCGCCACCACCGCCGCCAGCTCCTCCTTGTCGTAGTCGTCGCGCACCGTGATCTGGTAGAACTGCGCGTACCGCAGCAGCGCGTTCATCTGCAGCGGTCACGCCATCGTCAGCACCTGCGTCGCACCTGCGCACCATCGCACCCTATGCACGCACCCCGAGACTGGTGAAGTCGACCATCAGGCGTGGCGGGTAAGCCACCTTCTTGCTGTTGTGCTCGTCCGCGCGGTCGTCGTCGTATCCTGCGTCCACAGTCGTCAGCAATCGACCACCTCATCTGCGTCAGTCCTCATACCGTCGTCAACGTCGTAGTACTCCTCTGGATCCTCCTACATCACCAGCCCATCGCCATGTGAGCGTACGAGACCCCTCACGCCCACGCCGCCCGTACCATGGTGCTCGCGTCCCCCTTGTGGCTGCTTCCTCCCTCTCTGACTGTGCGTCTGCCTGTTGGCTGCGGCTGTGGGCGAGACGGGCCGCGTTCTATTTGGAGGAGCCACCGTACCATCACTCTTGTAAGCTAATAAACTAATTAGGTAGAGGAATGGCCCAGTCCACGTGTCCTTGATAATGCATCACAAGACGAAGCTAAGACGACACAGTAAACTGGTGCGCGCGTTTGTTGGATTCTAAGAGCATCGCCACCGGTGGGTCCTAATCGTGGTTTTAATCTATAAAACTCCCAATAGACCCTTTTCGGCTGCCACCGGTAGGTTCTACTTGAAGTATTTATAAGGTCCCAAACTTGGCGCCTCCGGGCCAATTTTGAAACCTTGATTCTACTCAGTACTTCCGATCATTGGACAAAATGCATCGCCGGACTTGCACAACCATTGGTCAAAATTAGAAATTTTCGGAGGTGCCGCTTGCTTCCTGTTTCATTTTCGCGCCACGCACGGAAGCAACCACCATGGGGAAAGGGAAGGAATGGAGTCCGAAACTGTGTAACTCGTCTACTCGTAGATCAAGACATCGGAGGATCCCATACGTGGGACGGGACAAAAAGAAGGAGACGTTCAACGTGCGTCACTACACACACTGGCTCAAAAACAAGAGCGAGAATGACGTGGAGGACCGATCTGCCACGGCGATTGCGGGTAGATGGAAGAAGATCCAACCTGAGGTGTCCAAGTTCGACGGCATCTACAAGAAGGTAAAAAGCAAAGAACGTTCGGGTTTGACGGCATCTACAAGAAGGTAAAAAGCAAAGAACGTTCGGGTTGGTCGGAGATGTACGTGGATGCTGCGGTCAAGATCTACGAGGAGCGGACCAAGCAGGGGTTCGAATTCATGAGCGCCCGGCAAATCCTGCTTGTTAAGTATAATAACATCGTCTAGAGTTTAGGGTTTAGGGCTTAGCGGAGATATTCGTCACCGTAGATGCGGATCACACTTGAGCAGAATATTCTCATTGTGTTGAGCACAGTTGACTCGCCCAGCCCGTCCATTTGGTCAGCACCTGACCCGTACGCTAGCATGCGTAGCGCCAACGTAGTGTGATGAAGTGCCTACAGCTCCTGACCAGGTTTCGAGACGCGAGGGTCGAGAGGTGTTGGCTGGGAGCGACACAGGTCGGAATGCATGGCGATTTCCAGTTTTACGACATAGTGCCCCCGGTGGTACTTTTTGATCCGCCGCGTTCCACCCA
>KE464340.1:0-22092 GCA_000387445.2 Pythium aphanidermatum DAOM BR444 | reverse complement strand
AGATGACAGAGCGTCGGTCAGAATGGAAACGATGCAGAATGGGTGAGTTACGGGGTAAGCTTCTGGTCGGCGGGGATCTCGACGGTGACGCTGGCGAGGAACGCGTTCCAGTCATCGAGCGTGGCCTCATCCTCGTAGATCGAGTGGTGGAGCTTGACGATGCGATCATGGAGCGACTTGCGTTGAATCGGATCGTGCGCGATGCTCACGGCAGTCGAGATGTAGTCGTCGACACTCGAGACGATCGTGTCAGTGACGTCCATGTACCGAAGGAACCCAGCGGCGAGCTGCAGGACGCTTTGTCGGGATGGTAGAGTGACGACCGGGCTATCGATGCAACGCCGCGTTAGAAGATCAGACTGGCACAGAAGACAGGGGCCAGTAGGAGCACGTACGTCCCGACGGCGAGCGCATCCAGTGTCGTGACCCCACCTCCAAACGGAAACGGATCAAGTACGACGTCGGAGAATGAGAGGAGCCCCATGAAGTCCTCGTATGGCAGCGTGGACATGAAGAGCACTCGCCGATGATCCTGAACGACAAGCGTTGAGCACAAACACAAGATCGCGCACTCCACTCAGACTGAGGCACGTACCGAGCCTAGCGACCGCCTAAACCGTCGCTGAAGTTGCTCTTTCCACACACGTTGTGTTGGGGATGACAACAGCAAGACGTACGCCGTAGAGTCTCGCTGAAGGATGCCACGGAGAACGGCATCAAAGTCTGGGTGCAGCTTCATGAGAGTCTGTGGGCACGCGTACAGCTTACTCTTCGTTGGGAGGTGCAGCCGCGATCGGTCATATCTGCCCACGGCTTGAGCGCCTCCCTTGTTGGTGAAGAAGGTGCTGAGACCACGAAAGAGCACGACTTGCTCGGAGAATGATGTTCCGTGGTACTGACCTGGCCATGTGGTCGCTTGTAGCATGTCGACCTTATTCTTCTCCTCGTCTTGCTCGAAAAAGTCCGACACGAAGTACTCGGAGGAGATGAAGTAGTCGATAGCAGGGTTGGCTGTCGTTATTGGGTGCCCCCAGAAGACGCACTGCACAGGGGCCACGCGGTGGTGCGCGAGGAGCACCAGCCACGAGTCCATCCCAAGCTCTGGGTAGATAAGCACGTCGATAGCCTCGTGGCGTAATATCGCAATCGCGTCTTCTGGATGTGTTGGCAACTCCATGTAGCTGTCCGCTTCCTTATGGAACTCTTGGGTCAGCTCGTCCGAGTGCTTGAGAAAATGCACTGATCGGTACACGAGCACGTGGAACTTGGATCGATCTAGTCGCTTGATGACACCTAAGATGAGTTTTCCAACAGAATGGTTGCGAAACCACGTCGACACGAATGCAATGCGCCGCCTAGCCTGCGAGTGGGGACGTTGGAAGATCGTGTTCAGAGGCTGGAAGTTCGAGTTGAGACTGGGGTATAGTTGAGCTCGGAGGGCAAAGATCGATGTCTGCAATGGAAGGACGTCGAAGCCCTGGTACCCGACAAACATCGTCGGTGGTGTGATGGTATAGTCGAAGTAGCTTGCATCATGTAGGCTGGCGAAAGCGTTCGTGAGCTCGAACGGGCCAGCCATCGACGACATCACTTGCTGTTGATCATGGAGAAGCAGTAGGTTGCGGATTCTAAACTCGAGTTGATCGAAGTAGTCGCGCATTTCCCTGGCAGAGTCAAACACAACCGGAATGGCGAGTGCTTGTCGAAACTACAAGTGTTCTGGGTATCAGCAATCTAATCGAGAACACAGCTTACGATACACTTACCTCGAGGGCGAGCGACGAGTCTTCACAGAGTAGACATGCTTGGCGAAAGAACTCGAGCGACTGCTGAAAAGCACCAACTTCATCCATGATCACGCCCATCATATTCAGCGAGTAGAAAAGCTCCTCGACAAAGGTGCTACGGAATGCGTAGGAGCGACGTAGAACCCACGCACTCGACTCGGAACTGGTGGAATAATCAACATCAGTCATTCCTGCGTCATGACGATACCTCCGTCGCCGACAACAGTGGGCTCCATTTTCCAGTTGAGCCGAAAGACATGCGTCGTCGTCGATTGTCCTATCATATTCGACCAGACCCATGAAAGTTCTCAGTGGCACATCGAGACCAACAGCTGTGACAGCGTCGGTATCAATGGATCGACTCCCACATCCGCTTGTATTCTCAATAGCAGTGGAGACGTCTCCCATTAAGAACTGAAGAAATGCTTGCAAACAGCGCGTTCGCTTGTGGTCGGTGGTACGTTTGAGAAGCGACGCAGCTTCAGTGTAGTACCCAGCACCCATGAGTTTAATTGCTGCCGTTGTGAACACTTCAAGGTCATCATATTCTGCAGCCGGAGTTAGAGCTCGTTCAGATAAATATCCTCCTGCGGCTGCGACTGCCGCAAGCAAGCTAGCATCACTCGTGAACTCCCAGTGACTGGTAAAGTACTTCGAACAGTTTCGGTAAAATGACGTAACTTCTCTGGTAAACCCGAGTGGCTCGCCGGTTTCTTCTGTCGGTAGACGATCGTGTGGTGAGATTTTGTAAAGCAGTCGATCCAAGTCGGAAGCAGCCAAAGGCAGCACGTTTAGAAATGACTGGTATGAAGCAAAGGGTGCGTTTATCCGGAGCAAGTGGGAGATGCGCTCGTTCGCCTGTTCAAACAGCGAGAGAGAGCTTCCAATCACGACCACGGGAGCAGCTTCATCCCCTGACGCCCGTTGGACGAGATCAATCAGTGTCTCGCCCACAGTCCTAGACACGGATACTGCTAGCGCAGGTATCTCTTCATATTCTAGTGTGCTTAGTTGCAGCGGCATGTCATCCGTGTTAATGACAACCATGCCGCGGCCACCCCCCGTCACGATGTTCACCAACTGCAGCAGTCAACGACGATAAGCCTCTCTTCTGATGTTCTACAAGCATACAACCGCCATCACCTTATGCTGAAATGCACATCCGCCTCTCCGAACAAGCACCATCGTGTCACGATAGATGCCTTGTTCATCGCCCGACACCTGCTCGCATGCTGTCCGATCCCCATGCGGACCTTCCTTCCGCGCGATTCGAAGAGGCGCCTGCACGCGCTGTTGCGGTAGATACTGACCGAAAGCGGCTGCATGACAGCTGAACGCGAGCTGCTGCCCACCTGCAGTGACTGCATAACAGTCTCCTGCACTCGGTCTTCAATGAGTATCAGCGCTGAGCAACAGAAGCAATCGGAACGCACCTCTGTAGAGTCCAACCAAGGAGCCAGAAGCCACGCCAACGAGCACTACCACAACATAGCCCAACAACGGCCCTAAGCGACGCATGAAGCTCTCAGGAGGAAGCTCGTCGGCGAATGCCGTCGCACTGACGCGCATCCACCGAAGATCGTCATACGGCGGGTACGAAAGGTCGTCAAGCGATTCACATGTATCAATACATGAGGTTACGCGTAACCCTTATACGTTATACGTTGATCGACAGATTATATGTTATACGTTGGTGAGATGGCTACACTGCATGCAAGTCCTCCCAAAATATGCTCCAAGTCTCTGCTCTGACTCGTTCCACAGCGCCGATCAGACACCACAGCGGCTCCGAGTGCTCGTGCTGAGTGGTGCAGTATGTATTTTTGCCGTCTCACTCACTAAACGCGCCCCTCTGGCTCGAAGTCGCGTGTCATTCGCGTCTGCTGTCAGCCTCCTGACTCTGGGCTGCGGCGCAGGACGACTGCGTCACCATGAACGACGTGCGCGAGGAAGAAGACTTAACGATCCAGATTCCGCCTCACGATGGATCACAGACGGAGCGAGCTCGTGGTACATTTGGAGGACGGCAGCGATGGATATCGAATGGAGCCGCGCCGTCGAATGGAACAGACCCGAAGGCTGCTGCAATGGGTGCTATCGTCTCACCACGCAGCAGTCGTGTTGGTCCAAAAAGTATCAAAGTTACGGCCCCATCGGTCAATTCGTTCTTGTCGTCGATGGGAATCACAGTCGGCGAGGAGACTCATATCGTCGATAAGGAAGTCAACGAAGTGGCAACGCTAAGAAGAGTAAGAGCGTTGACGCAGTGATATGAGTCTACCAGGTGGACTGACAGTTGATGTAGGAGTACGACACGGTAAAGAATGCAAACACAAAGCGAGAAGCCGAAATTCGCAAGCTAGAGGAAGAAATCGAGACACTCACGACGACGCTCCACAGTCGAATGAGTGATGGTGCACAACTGAAGGCCCAGGCATCTGGCATCGAGAACAAGTCGGCGATGTACGAGTCCAAACTTGACGAAGAACTAGCAGACCGCGGAGTCTACACGCATATGATCCAACGGCTGACGAGCGAGGCGCTGTCCGCAAAGAAAGCGACGCTGGAGCGTGAGAAGCAATTGGCAGCGTTGCAGAGCGAGTTGGCAAGCAATATGGCTGCCTTATTGGCAGCAAGACAAGAGAAGACTGTGGCTGAAAACACGTACAAGAATCTGTACCAGCAATGGTGGGAAAAGAAGCAAGAGATTATACACGCTCTGGACGACATGCAGCAAGCTGTTCAGCAGACAAGGCTCAAGTTTGAGATTTTAGAACAGCGCGAGGTGTCAAGGAAGAAGCACGTACAGGAAGCACTAGGAGAAATGAAGATGAAAGAGTCTCGACGCCTACGTCACGAGTCAAATGCTCAGATGTCGCACTTCTCAGAAATTCAGGAGGAGCTTTCAGACACCGACATTAAGCTTCTTGCTGTCGAAGCAGAACTGAAAAAGATCATTGAAGCCGCGGGTACCAACGACGTGGACAAAATCATCGCTAAATTCATCAGTCGTGACGAGACGCTCCGAGCTCTGAAGGAAGAACACGCAGTGGCCGATGCACGTATGCGCAAACTGCGCGATAAGAACAAGCAGCTGAATGAGCAGCTAGGTCACATGCGTGGCTCTGCTATCAACACGCGTACGATCTACCAAGAAATGGACCAGACCTCGGAGCGGCTCAAGGAGATCGAAAAGGATGCTGCTTCTTTGTCCGACAGGTTCAATCGCTCCAACGTCATGGTGGACGCATTCCGGGCATGCATGCTGAAGTGCCTCACGAAACTAAGCACTGTTCATGGGTCTCTAGACTATGACGATCACCACGAGCTCAGTCGGGCGATGGAGACACCGACATCTGAGCTGCTGCACATGGTCGAGCAAAAGCTAAGCCGAGTGCTCGACGTGATCAACCGAGAAAAAGCTGAGCGCGAACTCCACCGCACGGAAGCTGCCACTAGTGGTACAGGGAGTCATGACGCCAACGACAAGCATGCCCATGGCGGTGTTCGAGCTCCTGCGCAATCGGAGTCAGAGGAGCACTTCATTCTTCGCATGTCGAGTCCGAACACGGCACCGACCAACGTCCGAGTGCGACCGAAGTCGCGTGTAAACGAGAGCGGCCGGGCACCAGCCATGTCGATGGCGCTGCAGGACTCCAACAAACATACTGTTGCAAGGCGGCCACAGGCCACCAATGGCGCGGGCGACGGCGCTGCGGGCGTCGGTGCCAGGGCAAACGGCGCAGATGAGGACACCCACCACTCCCACACGCAGGAGCTGGCCGACGATGACATAGTGATCGACCGGTCGATGCGCAAGAAGCTCGTAGGGCTTGTGGTGAACCGCAAACGCGGCAAGAAGGGCGGACAGCAGACGCAGGTGTACTAAGGAGCTCTTCGTAATCCACATCTCATGTGTCGTGACCTTGGCTCGCGAATGGGCGCTGTTGATTGGCTTGTGGAGATATTGCCTCGCGCTCTGATTGGTGGAGCTATGAATAATCTGACCGCTGGGTTTTTGGGTTTTGGACCTGGCTTCAAAGTCACCAAAAGGGGACAACGTGGTCATCGCTATCACGACGGAAGGAGCTCGAGGACGCGCGGAGTGGGAGTCTCTGCGCACGCGTCGTGAGTCTGCGTTGAGATTGAGACCCATACAGTCGTGAACGCTGAGAGAAGAGCTCTCTATTGATGCCCAGGTCATGCCCACAGCCGACGTGGAGCCAGAGCAAGAAGCCTGTCAATGCGGCCACGCGCACCACCACCACCATGACGACGATGACGATGGGAATGTGAGTTCTCACTGTCTAAGCACTTGTTTGCAAGAGGAGATCACGAGCGTCTTCCTGTGTAACCAGCGAGAGCCTGCGACCAGCTTAGCCCAACAGCTGTGGATGCCATGGCGTGCGATTGTCATGGTGCGTTTCTTGGCGGAGATTGTTGCTACGTTGCTGACGCCTCGTGACTGTGGCAGAACCCCATTATCACGCTTGTGGTCTACACAACCTTCAATGTGATCTTCATATCGCTGTGGTGCGAATGGATCTCGGGTCGCTGGTGATCGTCTGCGCCTTCTAAGTCGTTTTGGTCTGCGTTAGGCTCCTCGTCTCGCTCTTTATCTGGGTGCTGACGCTCCCGGGTCTGTTCCTTGTGCTCTTTGGAAGTGTCTTCTACGGGCTACGTCAAGTGACGACGTACGTCACGTATCCAGGTCAGCTCTCGCTCATCGTGAGGGATGGAGAAGCCAATTTTGCGCGACTGACCAAGCGTCGATTGACCATGGCTCTTGACGCAACCCACGAGCTCATACTGGCAGTTGGCGACAGAAACGTTGGCGTTGCTCCAAGTGGAAGTAGCGGAATTCACGCTAAACGAATGTGCTTCCTTGAGCGTCACCAAAATTTCGTCTTCTCCTTGGAGACACTCGTCATGCCACTGGTCCATGCTCTCGAAGCTGTCCAAAAAGCGGCCAACTCGGATCGAATGGCGCGAAGCTGCTGCTAGCACTGCACGACCTCGTCAAACACAGCAATGAGCTGAGAAACTATTTTGCTGAGCTCACAGCAATGCCCGCGAAGGACTTCGAGCTCCGTCGACAGCAGCTCTTCCTCACTCCAGCACCACAAGTAGCGCCAGTATCCTCTGCTGTTCATCCCTCACCACGTGGGCCAACCACAAGTGCTACAGTGTGGATACCGGGTCGATTGGTGATTTCTCTCGAGGAAAAAGAAAATCGCGTGCGCGACTTGCTCCCGCTTATCGGCCCGCCAGCATCTGGATCCAACGCGAAAAAGGACTTTTCATGGATTCTTCGCGAGCTCTGTCAGCGTAAATCTGCGGAAATCGACATCATCACATCGCTGGATCTTATCCGCGCTGATCTCTCTGTGCGATTCGTACGTAGTGAGTTTTTGCGGAAGTGTGTGCTCCGGTTGCTAACTTCTCTGTGCTTGCAGCACGGCGAGCAAGTGTGGATTCCAGGGCACAACAATCACCAGATTGACGCCATGTTCATCCCCGCAGCGGGTGGGTTCTCCGTAGATAAACCTGCCATTATTCTGTGCAACCCCAATGGAGGCTTGTACGAGTTCCATCACTTTCAGATGGACTGGATCAAGTTTTACACCGATTTGCAGTGTCATGTGCTGCTTTTCAACTATCGGGGCTACGGTCGCAATGCTGGCACACCGTCTCCATGGGCGCACAACCTTGATGCTATTGCTATCCTCGACTTCCTCAAGACTCGAAAAGGTATCAAGAAGATTGGGGTTCATGGTGAATCAATCGGTGGATTAGTTGCGACGTTTCTTGCACGCTCAAGTGAATCAATCTCTGTCCTAATTGCTGATCGCACATTTGCGAACCTACCGGCACTGGCGCAACGTCTCGTGGCGTCGTGGGCAGGACGAGCTGTCCGGTGGCTCACATGGTGGGAAACCGACAACGCCGAAAACTACCTCTCTGCCAGGTGCCACAAGCTTCTCTGCTCAGACCCAAATGACGAAATCATCCTGGACGGGGCGTCACTCAAATCCGGGGTCGCTGCTCGGGTTGAGCTAGGTGATGTGCGTCTCGACATGCCGCGGCCACTCGTGCTTCAAGATGACGTCTACGGCGCTTACTCCAATGAATCAGAATCTCATCCTTCTGCGCTCAATTCTGTTCCAGGTTTGTCCAAATGTGTATCGCTCTTCGGTGGTGAAAAACGTTCGCGACGACCAAGTGAAGCAGAGACTCGACCACAGTTCGGAAATTTGCTGAATGACACGATGATTCGTCGATTTAGTGAGGCATCACTCTCTCTTGGCCGACGAGCCATGCAGTACGCAGACAGACGTGATGCGGGTGTTGCACGTGGCCATGTTGAGATTACCGTCCCCGACGCGACAGCCCCGCCACTATCATTTCCAGAAGAGTTGTTGGCTGTGGTGTGGATGCAGCTTGCTTCACTGGATGGATATTGTGGTCAATGCTTTTTACAGGCCGCCGAGAGTGGTGGTTTTGATCCTATCCGCGCATGGATTTCGTCCATGCTGGCATGGGGAGCACAAGTACCTGCTTCAAGACGAACGACGCTCACGCTTGAACCATTTGAACGTCAGGGGCTCCAAATCAAACCAGTAACGATCCATCAGGTTTACAAAACATTGACGACAATCGCAGAAAAACATCCCGGAGTCAAGTTTGACCTCGACATTGGCGCTGTGATACACATGGTCGAATATATCATGGATGCCCTTCAACGACACTGGAAGCTTCTGGACGAAGCTGCAAGTATGAAACCGAAGAATGGAAGTGGAGACACTAAATCAGACCTGACTGATGGTCGTGGCCCAAATTCGTGGATGCTGGGGCGACTTCTTGTCCTCCATTGTGGCCATAATCGTCAGTTCTCAGACAGTGAAAAAGTTCAACTTGTTGAATTTCTTCGTGAAGCTGATTTCATACCGAGTGCGATATCTTAGGATAGAGAACTTTAAAAACAATTCGTCATAGACACTGTAGAATAGGGTTTTTCTTCATTACTCACATGCTTTCTCCAAAACCTTGACATCCCACTTCCCTACCAATATTCCTGCAACAATTACCACCCAGCTCCTCCAAGAGTTCCATGATTGATGTCAAAGCAGGCAGGACATGCCGCATCTGTGATACATGCTGCATGGAATGCATGTCCGCATGGAAGTAATGCCACCTCAACGTTACAGTTGTCTGAACAAAAACATATCATCAGATAATCAGCATTCAAGCCTCTGTCGGCAGACTTACCATCAGCGATGATCACAACAGCTAAATCACAAACAGGGCATGTCGCGTCATGGAGTTGGACTTCGCCACCCCAGTCACTGCTTCGAAACTCAAATGCTCGCCCCACTTGTTGAGAGTTCCTCCACCACGTCGCAGCCATCTCGTCACACACTTCTTGTTCCTCTAAATCTTCCACTTGGTCGGACTCTATGCTGTACTTCGACAATTTCTTCTGCCATTTATCAAACCGAGTTTCGTCTATCCATCCTTTCAGCACCCGCCGTTCCAGATCAAACACTGCTTTGATTTGTGGTGGTAGGGACACATCGTCCCTCTTCGACACTTCCTTGTAAGCTGCCCAAGAATGTGTATCAACAGTTTCCAGCATCTGGTTCATCTCATTCTGCAAGCGCTGATCGACCAAGTGTGCCTCGACGACTGTGCGGTACATCGCAAGCGGACTTGCAGCAAATAGAAGAGGAAAACGAGATAAGATCGCCATCCCTCGTGAAGCTCCAACAGAACTAAGCAGCGCATGGACGACAGTGGTGATGACTTCATCATTCCCCTTCTCTGCAGTAGCTTCAATATCGTGCAGTATCTTGTTGACGAGCTTCAAACTGACTTCTTCAGGCAACGTACTCGCACGAGAAAGAAGCTGATCAAGAATGGCGAGATCCCTCGAATGCACAAGAACATAAATCAGTTCATCAAGGTCGCTGCTGTTGGGATAGGTGGATGTATGTGCAAGCAACTCGTATGCTAATTCGAGAATACCTGGGTTGATGGCTTTCTCGACACAAATTTTCCGGGCTATATCAAAGGTGTACGTATACACTTTCGGTGCACGAAGAATTTGGCACAACCATGAAATCTGGTCTAAGTATCCGAGCTTATCACTCTTGAACGTTTCACCAACGATTTGTGGACCAGCAAAACACAATTGGATACATAAGTCGACGAAACCTTCTTCGTGCCCCAATGGAACAGGATGGCTTTCCAGCAAGTGTATGAGGTACCGAAAGTATGTCGCCGTCTGTGGGATGTTTTCCGGTTTTAGTAGCTCGTCAAGAGAGATCAGCGATTTTGAGTGTGCACCGAAAAGACACCGCTCAATATTCCAAAGTGATAAACTGGGATAGTTTGATACACATAAATCAACAGCTTCGTGGGGAGACTTCTTGAGCAGCAAATCAAGAACGTGGAGCATGAGACATATTGAATTCGTTTCTTTTAAACAATCCAGTGCTCTGTCCACTTGTTTTTCAACAATCCAGTTGACGACGTCATCACAAGTGCTCGACATATTAGAACTCGACACGACTTGGTCAAGCACAGCGTTCAGCGCACCGCCCATTTGTTGCTGATTGCAAATTTCAGCAGCAAGTTCGGTGTTCAAGTAAATTCCGTACTTCTTAACGAAGTCTTCTGCATCCACGGAGGACCACTGGATGGATTTACTTGCACTCTTTTCATCAGGATCACGGAGCCCAACTTCAACAATCACACCCATTTCGTACGCGTAGGGGCGAGCTGCACTATCTTTGTCGAAGTCATCGGACGCGACCGGACGAATGATTAATGAAGAGCCTGCTGTTGAAATTGCGAAGTAAATTGATACCATCACACGCACCAAAGTCCAGTCGCTTCTCGTAAGAGGGAGACCGTCTCCATCGATGAGTGCCTCTCCTCTTGCGAACCCTGGTTGCTTCGACTCGTTCTTATTCGCTGACAGCTCTTTTTGTTTCTTCGCTGTTGGACTTCGAATCTGCTCTTCAGGTTTGGCAGTTGGATCGAAGCATGTCAGCCAAGCACGAATAAACTTCTGGGCTTGTTCCATATCTCCTTCCAACAGAAACATGTTTGTCAGGCACGCGCAAACCCTGGTGATCCCAGCTGCTGGCCACAGCCTCTTGGTGATACGTGCAGTCTTCTCGGCAGTTGCAGCAGCAGTATTCAACTCAGAGATAAGATCTGCAACTTCTCGCTTTAGGACCATCTCTAACTCGGGCGTTGACGCAAGTTGGCCGCTTACAATGCACTTTCGCTGGAAGTCACAAGTGGGTCCACCTCCAATAAATCGTTGGAGAGCACGTTGAGCAGATCGTCCAGCGTCGGGTGATAGAGAGTTGCGGCGATTCAACAGTCGCAGTGTCCGTGCTTGAGAAGGAGCGTTGTCATCGTTTGTCCGAATCGTTAGCTTTATCGCAGGAATTTCAGCTTGTAGGTCTTGTGCACTCTTACTCTTTCGAAAAGGCGATCTTCTCTCGTTACGGGTGGATTGCTCTTGAGCTTTCGAGTTGTATGTCTGTGTTCCCGTACGCAGCACTTGCTCCTCTTCAACCTCAGTATCAGGGAGACTAATTTGCTTGTCCAGGGGGAGGTTAGAAATATATTTCAACTTCGAGTCCCAAATATCCATCGAAATAGCTTCGAGAAGCACTTCAGTGTCAGTGTTGGAGTCAATGTCTCTCGATGATGACATTGCGATGCGAAGAACAGCACACTCATGCGCATCGTTATCGATATTGAGCTTTGGGTGGCACTCAACTGGATCGAGAACGAATGATGAATCAACATCTGGCAAGTCCCCGAAGATATTCATGGCACTGCTGTAGTCAACACTTGCAGCTGTGTCCATCAGACTCGTGACCATGTTTGCACCGGGTATATACGTCGCAATCGCTTTCGCAGCTGCACCGGTGTTGTTAAGTGTTCCTCGAATTGATGGAAGAAGATTCATAGCTCCTTCACTTTCAGCTTTCGCAGCTTCAAATCTCCTCACCTCGTCAAGAATGTCTTCCATCCAGACGTCGCGATAGTCATCTTGAACAATCGGATCATTAAGCTCCTTGATGTCTGTCATTCTTGCTTCCAGTGTTGTTCCGTCTGGTGCGTAGATATTTCGTCTGTAGGACAGTGGTGTTGCTCGGACATCAAGGTAGTCGGTTGTCTTGGCTCCTGCTTTCTTGGAATCAAGCGTTTTCTGGTTGGTTTCTCCGGATGCGAATAAATCTGATGGGTTGGAATTCGTTTGAGATTGTTGCGGGCGTTGCTTGAAGATAACTTGCAGTGGAGTCGAATCATTAGTCAAAGATTCTGTGAAATCAGACGCTCGATGTCGTTCATCTAGATCTCTTGCAGCTTCCAGTAGGGAATTGAACGACGCTATCAGTTTGCAATCAGCTTCGTTTGCGTGATTGATCTTTTCCCAGTCCCCATTCAAAACATTTAGCACTGCTGCGTCATTTATCTGATACTCAACAGCCATCTGATACAATGCCAGATTAGAATCGGATTACCACGGCGTAATGCGTATGGAATCTTACCTCAACAGCACGCCTAACGTCACTCCCAGCATAAATATCAAGGAACTGTTGTGGTGAACACGACTGGATGATGGATACTCTTGGAGGCTCACCATGCAAGGCTACCAAGATCGAATCACTCATAACCTAATACACACGATGGTTATGCAAGAAAGGTCTTCGTCCTGACCAAGATAACTCACCTTCAAATCGTGGATGATTCCTAAATCAAGATGCCACTCAACGATTTCCACGGCAATAGGATCCAGGAAGAATATGACACTTGAGCCCGTGTTCCAACTAATCAAGAGTGATCTCTCTGACGAGTCTTCTGCTGCGTATGGATCTTGAATGAATTGATACAGCGCGAGCTTGCTAATTGTAAGGTCACGTGACTGTATCGCTTCATCAGTGTTGCATCCAGTGCTTTGGCGAAATAATGATGGGTTTTTGCTGATCGGGAACTTGAGTGTAGCAGATACTGCACCGGTTTGTGGATCAGCCACCCACACTCGCCGACCAGGGCGTGCTGAAAAGACCTTGACGTTAGTCTTTTTACTCGCTTCTTCGTCATCAGCTGAGCTGACAAAAAAACAGGCACCAAAGTTGCCTTGACGCGGTTTTGTTCCAATCTGTACAGCACTGCCGTCCATGGAAGACAGATTCAACAGCAGTACTCTGATTTGAGAGGAGACCATGAGGATATCGGCACGACCATACTTCGATACGTCGAGCTTAAAAGACAAACAAGTCAGTGGCATGGATCTGTGGTAGAATGCGATTCATAACAGCCCACCTGCACAATGCCAGTGTCTTCCTTAAGCAGAAGTTCGGTATCCGTCTTGCCAAAGAATGCGGACATGCCTGCTCGTAGTGTGGTCTGTGCAACCATGCCACCATTACAAGCGGAATAAAGCTTGGTTCCCATTCGATCCCACACAAAGCAGGTGACGGGAAAGCCCTGCCAAAACGCCTGCGTCAGTGTCGTCACGCATCATGCCACGCGACAATCGCGTCACCTTGTGGAAGTCATGGGTAAACTCGACCTTCTCACCAATCTTGTTGTAGTCTGTTAGTTGAATGCCGTACACAACACCTCCCATGGTGCCCACTACGAGTCGCTTCTGCGAAGGACAAATACTGAGGCAGGACACGCCCGCGCGGTCATTGTGACTGGGTGGTGAGATCGTCTTCACGAGATGATACTTTGCCGGAAAGCCGAGCTTGGCATCTGCTGCCTCCGCTCGGCTTACCGATGTCACATAGAGAAACACGTTCCCATTGCTGGCGCTGTGCCATTGCAAATAACCGAGACATGTGAGATGTCGGCGCGATTCCCACGAATACTCATGGCACGTACCCACACGCGAGAAAGTTGTCGGAGGCGTGGACGCTCGTGAGGCGGATCTTGCGGTTCTGCACACCGAGAGAGATCTCCTTGTAGTGCAATAGCGGACGCGGTCGAAGCGGCGGCGTGCGTTCTCCCCCGGCGGTGGCCTCGTCCGTCGTGTCCATGGCCGCCCGCTTCTCCACTGTGGCTTCAAGGGCGATGCATCTATCGAATCGTGGCGAGGCCGAAATCAGGGGGAAATCTACCTCGTGTCACAAAAGACGGTGTCTTCGTTCGCAGTACTGCATGCCCACCGGTGTCAAAGGGGTATTTGGGTCAGAACACAGTTGCAGAACACGGTGCAGTTATGTCGTCCTAGCAGGTGTTGTGTGACAGGCGATGGGATTCAGCTCCGACATATTACCGGTAATCGGGTCATTACACCTGAGAGAAAGGGGCGCGGGCAGCAGTCTCCATCCACGCGCACGAGGCACTCGGACACCATAGCGGCCCCGGCGACGACCCGTAGCGGCGAGATGCGTCTCCAGTCGGACCTGGCGACGTTGCGCGTGCGTAAGGATGTGAATGAGGTATGTCATGAACGAGGAAAAGCGGTCGAAATGGTCGGAATGCTGATCCACCTGGGCGCTGCAGCTCAACAAGGCCAAGTTCACATGCAGTCACACGACCACGCGGGTCGACTTTCCCGACGGCATGGACAACATGCTGCGTCTAATCTTCTATATTTCGGTCGTGGATAATGCCGGCCCGTACGCGAATGGTGACTTCATGTTTCACGTGGAGATCCCGAAGTCGTATCCTTTCCAAGGTTCGTGCTGATGACTACTATATGTGTGTACGCTCTCTCATTTACTCGCTTTGGATGGTAACTACAGCACCTACCGTCACGTGCGCAACGAGGTGCGCTGTTCATCGTTTTTTTGTGATGCTCTTACGGTGCGACGCTGACGTCGTGTTTTCTTAGGATATGGCATCCAAATGTTGATCCAACTACAGGGCGTGTGATGATCGCGATCCTTGGCAAGGACTGGCGTCCCGTCCTCACGATTAACGCTGTTCTACTGGGCTTACAGGTATGCTTCTAGCCATTTTTGTCGAGTTCAACGGTGAGCTCAGAGGTTCACCCCGTGTTTTTGTTGCAGTTAATATTCCTCGAACCGGGAATCGACTATGTAATGAACGGACTCGCTGCTGAGCAACTACAACATGACCCATTACAGTTCAAACGACAGGTGCGTCTGCTAGTGAATCCGCGCGCAGACTTTTTTGTATCACCGGAAACTAATTGTAATGTTGTACATTAAGGTGCAACAAATGCTCTGTGGTGGTGTATACTACGGCCTTGATTTCCCAGCGCACTCGCGCGTCGTCATGAAGCGAAGGGAAGAAGCTACTCGGATGAAACTTAAGCGATCACATGAAGAAGAAGAAGTCACAGATGTTCGACGGCGACCACTTGGCCCAGTCGCCGTCGAAGAACATTCGCGATTACCTGAAGTGTTCCCTCTAGAGAAGCACGCAGCACTCGTTTGGAAGCGTAAACGACTAAACTGAAGAACTACCAGACAGACCAAAGTTCTGGATCATCGTCTTGGACGGTGTGCCCATGTAACTGCAGCCCATGCATATTTATCTCCATGTGAACCGTCACCATTAGCCATTTGGGATGCTTCTGCTCCACCCTCTTAAACCGAATACTACACTATACAGGGTTTCTTCAATTGTGCGTGGACAAATGGATGGAACTGCCATGACGGAGAACGCCACGCGCGAGGCGGCAGCCCTGCAGGCTCTCCTGAAGGATGCGCAGGCGGTCGACGATGTGGTAAAGATGCTGAAGGAGGAGATGGCGTTGTACCAGCGCGTGATGTACAAGAACCACAGCCAACATCGCCGTGCAGCTTTCTTCAAGCACATGCAAGAGGTGACAACGATCACGTATCGGAATGGAAACTGCTAGAATGACTCAACGAATGCACCTACTACACAGGTCAAGCGGGGACTCCGTGATGTCAACGTGAAGGATATCCTCTCGCTGTTTGCCGACGCGAAGGCCGTGCTTCAGCAGCTCACGCTGCAGCCTGGCGAGCACCACATCTCGTGGAAGGCGCTTGCAGGCGAGATAAAGACCAAGGTCGACTCGGTGCTGAAGCAGTTTGTTGCCTTTTCGGAGACGATCGCGAAGGTGTGTCTGTTATAATGTGCTTCGTCATATGCGCACAACGGACTAATGGATTCGAGAGTTGGCTAGGTCATGATAGCAGCACAGAAGGCGTACAAGGGACTTGCAGCTCAGTTTGCCATGACGTACTTCATGCCATTTGCACTGACGACAAACAGCATTCTTGGTCGACTGACGTTGCTCTTCAAGACGTTGCTCGTTCGATCGATCGAGCTGCACGGAGGAATCTCGCTGTTGTACCTCAACGAAGTCACCAAGTCCAATCCGCTTCGCGCTCGTGTCACGGCGATCCAGCTGACTGGGTATCGGATCTGTGAAGATGCTGTCAAGGTCGCTAACGCATGAGCGACCGACGTGTATTTCCAGCACAGCATTATTTACCATATACACACATTGCTTCGCGATAGCACACCACTCGAATCTTGTACTTACGCACTCGAGGCAGGCGAAGTGTAAGGTGCCGGACTAGCCTGCGTTGACGATGATGGACTTGGGAAGCCAGGAGTCGGCGCCTGCAGTTCAAAAACTCCCTACAAAACATGTGAGCTTCCGGTTTCACGCTGCGGAAATGTACGCACACAGACCTGAATGCTGAGGTCGATTGCTCGCGTTGTCATGTCTCCATCCATTTCGACCTGAATACCGATATCGCGGGTTGTGGGGGCTTCAACACGAAATGACCACACAGACATCAGCTCATGTGATGTACATCTCCGTGACAGTCGCGACGTACCTTCACATGTGCACGCCTTCTTCGATAGACCGCATCGACTACACTTGAAGTTCGCAGGCACAAGTGGACAGACATGACCCTTCTTCGGCTCGCCGCACTATACAACCGCCTCAATAAGTTTCTATCTGATCATCTTCACCCGGCGGCAGTGTTTGCACGCGGCATTCTCACACACGACCTACCTTGCTGCATCTGTAGTTACCTCGGTTGCGGTTCTTGCCTCCGGCATCGTTTCCTGTGTCCATCGGTCCCATAGGATCAACGCCGTACGACCCCACGTCATGGAGCTGCTGCATGAAGCTGGGGTGCTGCTCGCCGGGACTGGTCATGCCCATGGGAGGCATGCCATAGCCCATCATGTCCATGCCGTTCACTGCATCACGAATCCAGCTTTCTCAGCGATCGAGTCCAAGCCATGACGCGCGCACCGTCTACATATTCGTGCACGTACTGCTTGGGTCAATGTGGAGTCCGTTGGCGTTCATCGCGGCGTACACTCTGGGTTCGTCGCCGTGCGCTTCTCGCTTGGATGCAAATCAACTCACCTTCCGCGCTTTTGAGAACACTGGTGATGTGCACCACACCATTTGTCCCTTGTTAACTTTCCCAACGAGGGACTTTGGTGTGTTGGTGTAGCGCTCAGTCGTTCCTATCTCCCGCGCCCAGACCAAGCCGATCGGCCGTGGGGAAGGGAGGAAGCGGCGCTCTCTGTCGACGCCCAGCTCAGCAACATGTCCTTCTCCTTCGGTGCGCCGACTACCAGCGCAGGTGGTGCTGCCCCCGCTGTCACGGGAGGCTTCTCGTTTGGCGCACCTGCTGCTAGCGGTGACGCCAAGCCAGCCACGGGTGGGTTCTCCTTTGGCGCATCCACTCCTGCCGCTTCCGCCAGTGCTGCTCCGGCAAGCGGAGGCTTCTCTTTCGGCACATCCAGTACTGGAACGAGTGCTGCAGCTGCTCCTAAGCCCACGGGTGGATTCTCATTCGGCGCCTCGGCGACTCCTGCACCTGCTGCTGAAGCCAAGCCAGCGGCCAGCAGCGGCTTCAGCTTCGGAAGTAGCAGCGGCGCTGATACCTCCAAATCCTTCTCTTTCGGCGCTTCGAAGCCCGCCGACTCAGCGTCAAAGAGCCCGGCCAGTGGGTTCTCGCTCGGTGGCAGTTCGACTGGTACTACGGGTACGAGCAGCGGATTCAGTCTTGGTGGATCGTCGACAGCAGGAGCTAGTGGGGGTTTCTCTTTTAAGCCACCATCTCCGAAGAAAACATCAGAGCCACCAAAGCCACCTGCTTCTGGCTTTAGCTTTGGCGGATCCTCAACCGCCGAGAAGAAAGATGATGGTGCTGCCAAGCCGACCAGCTCTTTCTCGTTTGGTGGATCATCGACACCAGTTGCGGCTGAAAGCAAGTCTACACCCGCGTTCTCGTTGTCAGCTGTTCCTTCAGCATCAAGCAGTGAGAGCAAGCCTGCTACCTCCACCGGAGGCTTCTCCTTTGGCTCGAAGCCAGCGGACAAGGAAGAAAGCAAAACCCCAGCTGCTTCAAGCGGTTTCTCATTTGGTGCCAAGCCTGCCGAAAAGGATGAAAGTAAGACGGAAACTTCGACACAGAGCTCTGGAGCTGGTTTTAGCTTCGGAGGTGGCGCTAGCTCTTCGTCAACGGGAACTTCTGGGTTCAGTCTTGGTGGATCGGCTTCGTCTGCTCCTGCGTCATCGTCGGCATCGACGACATCAACGACAACGTCTAGCGTAGTGACTCCTACGGCCGTCACAACAGCCGAGCAACCACCGGCTGACTACATGGGCAAAACGATCGAAGAGATTATCAACATGTGGAGCGAGCAACTCGAACGCAATGTCGATACGTTCACGACAGAGGCTGTCAAAGGTATGTTGGTGTACAACTGCTCTGTCGATTCTAACTAAATTACAGTGGCTACTTTCGTACTCAGTGAGTCAGTGGGACGGAGAGCTGATGGATAGCCAAAAGAAGCTGGGTGAGCTTGCAAGTGACGTCCGTCGCATTCAAGTCGCACAGAAGGAGCTTGACACGAACCTCGACACAATTTTTGCATATCAGATGGAGCTCAAGTCGACACTGGAGGTGTGTGAACTAGGTCAAATCGAGACCTTTCATGGACTTGTATTGACATTTTCTCTGAAATGTCCTATAGCAACTTGAAAATAGCGTCGACAAGATGTACGAGTCTCAAGACCAAATGCCTGTAGCGGCAGATATCGAGCGCGAGCAGATGCTGCAAATGTCTGTGGACATCGACGACCAGCTAAACTCGATGATGACGACTCTCAAGGAAACGGTTGAGAAGCTTAACAAGGCACAGAACGATGTCACGGATGATAGCAACCCTGTTGTTCAGATCATGAAGGTTCTCAACGTGCACCACAACTCGCTCCAATGGATCGAAGGCAACGCTGGCCGCATCAACAAGGAAATCTCGCAGCTCTCCCGGAAGCTGCAAGACTCGTCGATTTGAATCAGGTCAGATCAGAACCCCATGTGACGTCGCAGAAGAATGCATCGGCTGGTCGCTGCAGTACCAGTCTCAGAATCATTTCAATACAGTTTCTCTCCCCGAGATTCATCGACAATCACTTCATGCTCTCCCAGGGTTTTGGACCATCTGAGACAAAGGCCATTGTTGTAGTGTCCAACGCAGCTGCTTGCAGACGTCCATGTGGAGATTAGCAGTCCGTGCCAAGCCCTGGGACTCTCCTACTAGTATAGCAGAACGTGATCGACAACCTGCACGAGGAACCGGCGCATGCTACCGTACCGGTACCTACCACGATACTAGTACCCCGCCAATTGGCGGGCGCCTCTTCGTTCAGTCTCGCATCTCAAACAAAGAAGGGAAGAAGTCAGACCAAAAATCGATTTTTCGGGGGAGGGGGGATGGACCGTGGTTTTTGACACGCTGTCCGCTCTCTTCCGAAGCGAAATCAAAAATCCGATATTGTGGTTTTTGATCAAGCGGGTCATTACAAACCGCGGTGGGTCGCGTGCACGAGACAGGGCCCACGCGAGTGACAACAACGGGCAGGAATGGCGTGCCTGCGAGAACAGCGCACCGTCGTCGCGTGAGCTGCTGGCTGCACCGCTTCCGCTCTCCTCGCACGCGGCGCCGCCGCCGAGACTGCACCCACGACCCGAGACGGCGGTGGAGACCGCTTGGCCGAACTCTGTCTGACTTTCGACCCATCGAGCAGCAACCGTGAGGCGCTTTGCTCGGCAACGGCCATCTTCAAGCGCGTCGGCGTCGGTACCGGCAGCGGAGTTTGGCTCGAACATGGACTACCGCGACCCGAGCATCGTGCGGTCGGCGCGGCTCTTTGGTGGCGAACTGGGCGTGAAAGGTCTGCTGCGCATTGTCGTTGACCGCCCGGTGTACCGCGCTGGAGATCTCGTGACCGGCCGCATTTTTGTTACAGTGCGCGAACCGATCCGCAGCGACAGTAAGCTCCAGCAAAGCAATAGCGATACCTGGTATAGATCGATCATGTAGCTAATGGTGGTGGTGCTGCTGCAGCGCTATCGTGTTCAATCGTGGGTGAAGAGATCGCACAGTGGATGCAATCTGGCGATCACCACTCACAGTACCACGAATTCCTCAAGCACGAGGTACGTCAACCGCGTATGAAAGGGATCGCTAATCAGCCAGTTGACTCAGGTTGTGCATAGATCATGACGAGTGTTCTGCCCGACCCTTACATGCCGGGCGAGTACATGTACCCTTTCGAATATCTCCTGTCGGAAGATCTCCCAGGCGTGCTTGACGCCGACGGACTCTTTGGGTCCGTAGACAGTCTCCACGCGACCATCAAGTACACGTTGAAAGCCAGGATTCGAGTCGAAGGAAGATTCGTGACCGACTTGGAGGCGCAATTTAGCCTCATTGTGCGAGCTCGAGAGCGTCTGCCTACCCGTACATCGGCTGTTGAGCGGACGATCTCCAAAAAGATCCGAGCACTTAACATGGTAAATCGTGGAACATGCCATGTTGCCGCGGCCATGCCCAAGAACATTTTCATGATTGGTGAGACGGCACGTGTCGACTGCTTTATCAACAACCATACGTCCAGCGTCGGTGTTCGGCAAGTCAAATGTCGGCTCTACCAGGACGTGACACTCAAGCTTCCTTCTGGCGTCACTCGAAAATGCACTCGACTGCTTTCGCAGGTGAAATGCCCAGGACCTCGCTCAGGTGATCTGCTGGAGCGCCCCATGCAGTTGGCAATTGCTGGTAAGGTGCGATATCCTACTACGGTCGGGCATTTCCTGAGCTGTGAGTATCGGATCGGCATCGAGTGTGATCTACTCTGGCGAACAGGACTGTCTGTGGATTTTCCCATCATCATCGTTGCAGGGGACGCTGGTCATCCAGATATGACGATGCAGTCGCTGAGCCCTCCGTCTTCTGGTGCCCGTCCAAGCATGGCTCACCAGCACCATGGTCTGCAAGGACCTGCAAGCATGCACCAACGACCACCAAGTGTGGCGTATCAGCACCAGCATCCATCAATGGCATATCGACCCTCTCAAGATCCTCACAGAGCGAGCTTTGCGTGACGAAATACGAGCCGCAGTTTTGGAGGACAAGTCGACGCACGTGCCAAGTGACAGAGCGTCGTATGTAATAGTGGTTAGCGTGTTTATAGCGAGTGAAGGAACTGTCGTCAAGACGCAATGCCTCGCACATTTGTTCAAAGCCTACAACCCGAGCAACACACTCATCGGTTCCGTTGATGTGCTCATTAGACAAAAGTTCCAGCACAATGGTGACGCTTTTCCGCGGCCGGGAATTGCTAAGGAGAGACGACTGAAGCAGCCAATCGGCTTTTACGCAACAGTATTTGGCTCATCCTCTTGATGCGCAAGCCCACGATCGACGTTGGCTGACACATGCGTCGGATCGCACTCAATTCCTACAGGCAGTCAACTATCACCTGTTGAGGGAGGAGTTCGAGCAATCAGGAAGAGGGCACGCATTGCCACGGTTTCGAAGTCCCACCTTCGTTCGACGCAGTCACAAGGGCGGACCCAGCGACGCTTGGAACTCCAGCGTCCGTAGGATTTGGTGGATGAGTGTAACTGCGTATCAGGCATGCATCGAACCCCCAATCACTCGGTGGCGTTGAACATGGCGTGCGTCGTGAGATTCCAGCCTTCAAGCAGGGATGGCAGTTTAGCGATCAATTTAGAGGTTTACAGATTAATTTATAAAACATTTTCATTATGTTCGCGTGAGCCAAACTCCACGAACCTAGTGGTGAGTCATAATGCACGGTGTTGCCTTGCGGCACGTGACGAAATCTATCCACACAACTCCTAATGTGGCCGACCTTGAAGACATGATAATTGATGTGTTCAATTCATAGACGTATGTTGTATCGAACAAGTAACGAGATCAATTCATAGTATAAAGGTAAGTTCTTGGGGCAAAGCGGGTCATTTCTTGTGCACACACAAAA
>KE464338.1:0-16606 GCA_000387445.2 Pythium aphanidermatum DAOM BR444 | reverse complement strand
TTTGCTGCTAATCGCGCCACCGTAATTGTGCCTTGACTTCCAGCATCCCACCTTGGAAGCAGAACTTGTTCCACGACTGCACCATTGCCGCACGATAAAAGAACTCGACGTTGGTGAACTGCGGCGGGTTGAGATACATATTGTAGACGCGGATCTTTTGATGATCATCGACGACTTTGATGTAGAAGTAGCACGTGCCATCGTCATCACACGTGGTTGAGGTCATGTTATGCGAGTAGATCTCAAGAGCACCGTTGACACCGTCCGGTTTCTCAAGCGACGTCCACAGGTGATCTTTCCCAGGTCGAAAGTCTCGTTTCGGGATATTGAACTCGTCGCTCATGACGAGTTCCCAGACTCGTCCACGGGAACTCGTATACGTCTGTCTGTCGGCGGGAGTCTCCGGATCGACCCACATGCGGATGCCTGACTTGGCAGGTCTCTCCTTACTCGCATCCGTGACATTGCCTGCAGCTTCGATCCCCAGCACAAGGAGCACAGTCGCCGCGATGCTTCTCAGCAGCTTCATGGCTTCTCCTCTCAACTCGCACAGTGGAAGGCGCTGAGCACAAGCCGTGTGGTGATAGGAGGCCTGTCACGACGCCAACGTGGCCTCTGCGTGTCGATGCATGATGGTCTGGCGAGTGGGAGGAGCTCCAATTTGGAGCCTCCAAAGCTCAAGAGCCACACGGTAGACCGGATGGCAAACCCAGTCCGTCTTCTTTTCGTGCATAGCCGGGTCCGTACTTGAAATGAGGAGGTGGCACGCGCAACATGTGCGCAACATGAGCACGCCCTGACCCTTCTTTCCATCACTGCTGGTCAATTTCAATGTGACGACAAGACCAGATGGGTGCAGAGGGAAAATGGGAAGGGGAACCGTTTTTTCTTCTCTTCAAAATCCTGTTATTCGAAGACAAAACACATTTTGCCAAAACTCGAATCCGAATTTTTGGGATGATCACAGGAAGAAGATCACGCCGAAGACATCAAGGAGTGTGTGAACAGTACACTACTTACAAAGGGGTCGTCAGCTCGGCTAATTAGACCTCGTGCAATCTACAGGACTTGTCCGTAATGGGCCTTCACGGGTGTGTCGTGTGCATCATTCGGTGATAAACCGATAGCAGTGTTCTTCTCTGACTTCATAAGGGTTTGAATTGTTGCAGTTGAGCGTCGCATTGCTCGCCAAACTGCAACGAACGTGAGACCAACTACCAAGACCGCAACAACGAGGGCGAGGCCCATTGGTGGGCCATATCCCTTCACTTTCTTCGTGCCGCTCGCCGTCTTACTTTCGTCGATTGCAATGGTGCAACGAGGACCACCCCACGAATTCCCGTGACTGCAAACACAACGATTTTTGACACATGAGCCTGTTACAACCTTCGTGAATTGGATGTCTCCAGTTCGCAAGACTGTACAGTCATCATCGATGGTACAGAATGCACCGCCCGCGACGTCGATGGCAAGGTTGTCATAATCCTGGTACTCATCGAGATGACCGTTGATCCATTCTCGTGTTGGATGCGACGCTGGATCACACCCAACTTGCATGTAGTTGTCCGACTCAAGATCAGTACCTTTATCTTGATACAGGCGGATGTAGTCGATCTTCATGTACATGGGGAAGTCATCACAAATGGCATTCACCTTCGGATCCTTGCCGTCGCCACGGCATACTTTGCCAGGGTTCGGCGGCGTAGCACCCCAGGAAGTCGATAGTGCGACGTTGAAGATCAAGTACATCGGCTCTTCAAGCATGATTTTACGAGGGTTCGACTTGGCGTCATCTTGTGGCACGTTCTCGAACGCTTCCGATGTCACTTCGAAGATTGGGTAGCCATCAAGCATCCATCGCACGTAGCCGTTCTTACCAGTCACCCACTCAATCTGGTAAATCAAGAAATCGGTGTATGCTCCGAGGTGAACCGGCCAGTTTGAGGAGATGGCGTCCATCTGGTAGTTGAATGGTTTCATCACGTTTGTTTTCGGTGTCGAGTCGTTTCGAGGGCTCACGCACATCGGATTCTGGTTGTCAGGGTCACACAGGTACGAGCCCATGTATGCGTTCATCACCGGGAAGCAAGTACCGTTATAATTGATGCCCCAGTGGTCCTTGCCTTTTCCGTCAATGAGACCGAGGTCAGCATAAACATCCTTGGATGCTGGGCATACGCGCAGCGTACAGGTGTTAACTTCAATGCCCCTCTTCACCGACGCTGCGATTTCTTCGTATGTTTGTCGTTGAGTACCGTCGGGTTTACAAAATGGGTTGCTTCCGTAACGAAGTCCTTGGTACCATGACTTGTGGCGACGCTTGTTGTACAGAGAAGTAGGCACACCAGGGTGATTGGCGCCAGGCGTCAAGCACGAGCCGCCGTACAGACAGTAGATGTTCGGATCAGTGACGTTGCTGACAGGGAACAGACGAAAGTTTGGAGGCATGCCTGGGCCAATCTGCAGAGACGACGAGATGGCAACACCACCACCTTCCAAGAGATCGATCTCTGGAGCTCCTCGACCTTGGTTCGGGTTCAAGCCATAGCCAGGTTTGGAATCACAGGCACTGATACGTTGGAAACTCGGATCGAAAATGTCCGGCTCACACCGATTGTACGAGAATGGCCACATGCGGTTCGTGGAGGCACTAAAGATGGCGCGACCGAGGTTGCCCATCATCCAGATACCAGGCCACGTCGGGTAATACGCGAGTGCTTCCGTCTTGCCATTCGGGCCCTTGGCGAGGTCCGGGTTGCCGGACTTGCTACTGACCGCACCAGGCAGCTGAGCACGCACCTCTAGCATACCTCCTTGGAAGCAGAATTTGTTCCACGACTGCACCATCGCCGCTCGGTAAAAGAACTCGACGGTCTCGTACTGCGGCGGGTTCAAGTACATGTTGTATACGCTGATGGTCTGGTGATCGTCGATGACTTTGATATAGAAATAGCAGTTGCCCTTGTCGTCGCACTCGGTCGACGTCATGTTGTGCGAGTAGATCTCCTTGGCTCCGTTCACGCCATCAGGCTTCTCGAGGGATGTCCACAAGTGGTCTTTGCCGGGGCGGAAGTCACGCTTGGGCGTGTTGAACTCATCGCTCATGACCAACTCCCATGTTCGACCTCTCGAGCTCACATACGTCTGCCGATCGGCCGGAGTCGCAGGGTCCACCCAGAGCCCAATGCCCGACTTGACTGGGTACTCCTTCGTCGTCATGGCACTGGTGTGTGAGGCACCGAGCGCCATCACGAGCGACATCATGACGACCTTGGCGATCATACTCGATGATCCGACGTGGAGAACTAATCCGCGACACGCTTTACGAAGTGCTTGGACACGGCCCCAACAAAGCCGCGGTTCTTGGAGAACCGTTCTAACGGAATTGTTGGTAATCTGTCGATGCAAACGTCAGCGGCGGTCTATCGACAACAGGTCCAGGCAGCCAGGCTCAAAGTCTAAAACACTGGATGACGCAGAGGTGGCGCCAGCTTGTCTAGCCGGGCGGACGACCATGCGCTTGCCTGGATTCAGGGAAGACCGTTCATAAGGGGAAGGGGAATTTTTGACTGATATCGACCATTCATTGGTTGAAACCGTGTAAAGCGTCAGAGTCAGAGCTGACACTGTTGCCCTTTCCCTACAAAATGGTCAGTCAAATGAGCCCTATCCCTTGTCATCCATGTCTGTTCAGGTCTGTTGCAATCGTTTCAGCCAATCAACAATCTCTACATTTTTTGTGTGAAAGGCCTCAGCATCAAAGCGGCTAACCTCTCTTTGGCGATATAGGTTCACCGTTTATGCGTTATATCAGGGACGTCTCTTCGTGCACCCGCCAACATTGAAGAGCAGCACCACCATGACCTCTGCATCACTCCTCCCTCTTCTCGATGCGCCTCCATCAGGGTCCACAGACGCCCGCAGCAGCGCTCGCGCACCGACTAAGCTCACGCTGCCACACTTCAAGCAGGCAAATGGCGACTGCGCTCGAGTCTCGCCCCGAAAGCGGCGCCAGAGTCCCCCTGAGGCCATGAAGACGCCCATTGACCACGCCATCGAAGACATTCGACACATCACGCGCAAGATACGCGAGAGCTTTACACGCATGGAGCAGACAGAGCGGCTGTTTGAGCAGGAGTGCGCGGAGACGCGCGCGTACGTGGACAGGATATGCGCGGAGCAGGAGGAAATCGCCCAAGCGTACCTGGCTTTCTTCCACTTCAGTGCCCGTCAGGTGCAGAGGGTGTATCGAGGCCATCGAGGGAGGCACGTCTACAGAGAAGCCGTTGCATTGCAAGCAGCGCTCAAGATCCAGCGTGCGTACCGAGCGATGCAGGTACGGCGCGCCGAAAAGCGAAGACGGTTCCGGATTCTGTGTAGGAAGATTCTGAGGGGACTCCGCGGAGTGAAAGAGCGTCATGAGCTGCCATACACAGAGCTGCTAGACCGTGTTAGCCACAATATGATGATAGAGCGGCAATGGCGAATGGCCATGGGAGTCGCGGACACGGAGAATGACATCATGAGCGCTATCTACCGTCGCAAGTTCGTACGCAAACGGATTATTGCAAGGCTTCATGAAGTGCTGACGACCAGCTCGATTGTCAACTTCTGGAAGGGGCTCGTTCCATCATCAGTAGTTGCTGATGAGCGATCAGTAAGCGGTCACGATGTCGTGGACGACCTAGCTCTGAATCTCCAAGAGGTGTTCATCACAGACAATGAGCTCGTTCCTGATGATTCGGAACTACAGGATGAGCCATCAAGCAAAACTCCGTCGCTGTTTGCAGTGACTCAGCAGCTTTCAACTCGCAGTAAACAGTCAAAGTCGCCGACCAGGATACCAAAACTCAGCCGAGAGGAGCTGATCCGGAAGCAAAAGCTGTATACACAGCGTATCCACGAAGAAAATATGAAGAAAGAGGCCGCTAGGGCAGCACAACTAGAGAAACAACGCGAGGCAGCTCGACAAGCAGAGGAAGCGCGGAAGAAGCTAGATGAAGCGCAGCGAAAACTACGTCTTGAGCAGGCTCAAGCACTCCGGGAAGATCTAGAGCGCCGTGGGCTGCTGGCAATTAAGGAGCTCCAAACAAAGAAAGAAGAGGAACTGCGGAAGGAAGAGCTTGCACAGCAGCGTGTCCTCGAAGCGAAAAAACGCATCGCACAAGAAGTGTTAAGTGACGAGACCCAGATGCTCCTGATGCGGAAGGAACGTCAAGGAGGTGGTACCCATGCATCAGTTCACAAGACATCGTAACTCAGATTGGACGCATGTCACCAGTTATTGTACACAAACCTAACTATGCGAGCCGTGCGAGATTGACGGCGGAGTGCCCGATGAAAAGCACAATGAAACCTGCGGCGATTCCGTAGCTGGCGTAGCGGTTGTACCCGCCAAAAGCACGCAGTTGCTGCGCATCCAGTTTTTGATCCGGGAGCACGAAGACCATAAACAGCGCGAGTGCATTGATTGCGAAGACGACTATTGCGCCACTGAAGACCTTGTTTCGCGTGTCCTGACTGTCTGCAATAACTTGACTGGTCGAGACTTCGAAAGGTAGCCAGTTGCCGAGCTTGGACGACAGCATGTGGGCGGTGATACCCACCATCACTTGCAGTGCAAACACAAGACCGAGTGTAACCCCCTCGCGTCCGTTGTCGGCTATCTCAGTCGAGAGCACAACAGTGTAGAGCTTAATCCACGCGTTCGGCATGTCGAGGAGTGATACCATCAAAATGTAGAACCAGTCGCCGCGTACGATATCAAACACGACCATGGCCGTGTACAAAATGTAACCAAGAACGAAGCAGATAGAGCCGATGCCTGCGACCCGGCGCCACGACCAATTGACCATTTGTGCGATCCAGAACATCAGTGCCACGATATAGCCGAAGAAGTCAGCCGCGTTGACAGCAGGCTGCTTGGGGAGTGTGATATTGCACCACGTCGTGATAGCATTACGAGAATTTCCGTTGTAGAGACCGATCACGAAGAAGTACACGACGAGAAAGAACAAAATCCGGATCACAACGTTCTGGTGGCAGAATCGCCACAGTTCATGGACACGTCGGCGCACGGAAAAATGCACGGTGCCTGTGATCGGAGGCTCATCGAGGAATCTCATCAAAAATGGAATTGGTACTAGACATGAAGCGGCAAGAATCAATGCAAGATCTCCCAGAGCGAGATTCGAGCGTACGTGCCCTCCGTCATCAGCTTCAATGAGAAGAACCGATCCACCTTGAGCAATACCAGCAGCCACATAGTAAATGATGAAGTAGACTGCTTGCAGTTTGCCTCGGTCTCGGAGCGGCTCCCGTTGTGCGAACTCAACAGTCATACATAACGATGTAATGTACATGAGCTGGAGCATGAGCGCGACAAAAACAGACATGGCGAGCAAGAGGCGACCGTATTTGATCGCGCGACTTCGGATCTCTTCAGTATGAACAGCATTGAGCTCAAGAACATCCGACGTATGTGCTACGGTGTAATCAAAAACGGCGATGAGAATGAAGAGCAGAAATGCAAGTGCCCAGCCGATCATCATGTAGGGTTTTCGACGAAGCCCTCGAATCGGGCGGCAGTCAGACAAGAAACCGATGAAAATTGAAAATGAACCCGACCACTCCAGAATGAACCGGACTGAAGTCACGAAATCTTCATCGTCGATTCGGAGAACTTCCGCAAGCAGCAAGCGGAAGCCGTATCTTAGCATCGTAAACACGAATCCGGCCATAAAGCCGTTGACTGCAAGGCCGAGAAACGCTGTGCTGAACAATCGAATTGGAGCATACTCTGGTCGCAAACTGCCAAACGCGTCGTAGTTGAAAAATGCCTCTCCGGCAACGAAACGTCTTCGTGTCGCCACGGCCGTCCGAACGCTATCGTCTTGGGACCGAGCGGTGGATTGAGCTGTGTATGCTCGATCAACTCTATTCATGATCGGTCCATGCGGCATAGAGAGCCGAGACTGTGGCTGAAGCTGGCTTTCATCGTACAGAATCGTCACTTTCCGCCCAACTTTATCGTTCATGGTCATTGCTGCGTCGGAAAAGCAGCAAATCGATCTCTGATCGTCGGACAAGTGAGTACACTGTACCTCCACAAGCCAGTCTACTCCCTTCCTCGTATGCTTCAAGTGTGGCTGTCCAAAAGCACGCTGTAGCCGAACCGAGCAACGAGCTGGCATCAAGCGGCCAAGGTGAGACAGAGTTGCTGGTTTATGGGTGCTGAGTATGGGGACAGGCACACCGTTTGATGTCTGCGAAGCCAGCTGTGATGAGGAGCGCTTCCCAAACCTTCTATCTTCTATCTCTCCCGGTGGATAACAATCACAATGCCACAGGCCAGATATCAAAACGGTACCTCTATAAACAAATTCTCGTTTCAGAAACCGCGACCGAATTTTCGTCGGCGCGCTTCGACAACCACTAAGTAAGGCAGACGCGCGATACGTCCTCGCGCAATCGCTGAGAGCCAGCAATAAGCCAAGCCTTTTCCTCGCTTCGTGTCTATGGCAAATGCTGTCGATTTGTGTGTTATGCTACCAGTACTGTACAGAGTCATTCTCTCATGCAAGGGCAAGAACGTTGAGCACGCAGTTGGCGATGAAGAGCATACCAAAGATGAGTCCTACACCGTAGCTTGCGTATCGGTTGAAGCCACCAAACGCTCGCAGCTGCTGAGCATCAAGTTTTTGCTCTGGGAACACGAAAACAATTGCTAAGGAAAGGAAGTTGATCCCGAACACGATCATAGCGGCTGTGATGACATTCGACCGGGTATGGGTGCTGTCATCCATTGCCTCCAGCATTGAAAACTTGAATGGCAGCCAGTTACCGAGCTGAGCCGAGAGGATTTGTGCGCATGACCTGGAAACCGATCACGAGCCCCAGTGTCACGCCTTCACGTCCATTGTCAGCGATCTCAGTAGAGAGAACGACGGAGTAAAGCTTGATCCACGCGCAAGGCATATCGAGCATCGACAGCACAATCATATAGAACCAGGACGTTGTACGTTATCATCACCGTGAAGAAGATGTAGCCAAGGATGTATGTCACTGTCCCAATAGCAGCGCCACGGCACCACGGCCAATTCATCATGAACAGCATCCAGAAAATTAGGGCAATGCAGTATCCAATGAAGTCGGCCGCGTTGACCGCCGGCTGCTTTGCTGGCGTGATGTCGCACCGTTTGGCAAGGGCTTCACGCACGTTGTTGACGTAGAGTCCAATGACGAAGAAGTGGCCGACGAGGAAAAACAAAATTCGGATCACAACGTTCTGGTGACAGAATCGCCAGAGCTCATTCAAACGACGACGAACAGACAAATGAACAGTGCAACGAACGGGAGGCTCATCAACGAACGCCATAAGGAACGGCACTGGAATCAAGCAGCAAACACCTAGGATAAGGGCGCAATCGACTAACGAAAGCTTGGAGCGCACAGGACCTTCCTCATCTGGAAGAATGAACAAAGTTGAAACTCCCTGAGCGACTGCAGCGGTGACGTAATACAAGGCAAAAAACATGGATTGCAGCTTCCCACGCTCTTGCAGTGGCTCACGCTGACCAAACTCGACTGTCATCGCGAGAGCGACGACGTACATCAGCTGTAGCAGAAGGGTGGCAACAACAGTCAACCCAAGTACCAGTCCACCATACTGGGAAACTCGCTGCTTCAGATCTCTGAGCGACACGTTCCGTTCATGGCATCAGTATCAAGTACATCCCACGATCGTGTAGCGGTGAAATCAAGCACAACAATGGCGGCAAAGCACACCACACTCAGTACCAACCCATTATCATATACGGCTTCCTTCGCTTCCCTCGAATCGGTCGGCAGTCGGAGAGAAATCCGAGAAAGACGGAAAATGCCCCTGGCCATTCAAGCAAGTATTTAAGTGATGTGTTGAGCGACTCATTGTTGATTCGGAGGAATTCGGCAAGCATTTGGCGATAGCCCCACTTCAGCAGCGTGAACACGAAGCCAGACGTGAGAGCTGTGACAGCAAGACCAAGAAATGCGCTGCTGAATATCCTGACCGGAGCGAATTCGGGCCTTAAACTTCCGAACGCTTCATAGTTGAAAAATGCTTCACCAGCGATAAAGCGGCGGCCTGAGGGCATTGCTCGTGAGAAACTGTCACGAGGAGCGCGTGATGTTGCATGTGCGATGTAGGTTCTCGCGGACTGAATACCTGAGGCAGTGGGCTGCCACGGAGGGCTCGGTCGGTGCGAATTGAGTTGGCTTTCATCGAAGAGAACTGTGGCTTTGGGTGATTTCCCATGCGATGAAGGAGGCAGACTAGGGTCCAAGTAGAGACTCAGGTTGGGTCGAGGCGGAGACATCGTGGCAGTCAATGGATGCGAGGGTGTAAGAACAAATGACACGGCAGAGAGAAGCCGCCAGCCAGCCTCAGGAGTGGATTGCCCCCGTCAAATTGATTGGGGATGACCGTCAAACCACTATACATGTAGGATCTCTAGCTTCTAGTCCAACTTCGAGTCCATGGGCCTCACGAAGTCCACAGCAGATGGCGATGAGCATGGCTCGAAGTTTTACAACCTACAACAGCCAATAATCAGAGTGTATGTTGCGTCAAAAGTTGGATTAGATTATAGTTTATATACTCTAACAATGCATATAAGATATGATATTATACGTGTACAGTGAAGATTAAATCCATCTTGGTGCCTCTGAGTGGCCTGCACATCTTCGACATGTAACGTGGGACAATTGTCGAAGGCCGCCCGGCTCTAGCGGAGGGACTGGTCGCTGAGCTTGATGGGAATTCTGAGGGGGCTTCGCACCGAACCATTGAAGTCGTAGCAGCAGCCCGTCGTGGCGAAGGTGAGAGCTGGAAGGGGCTGTTCGATGAAGTTGGTGTTTACTGACCTCGGTGGCTCACCGGGTGGCGAGTCGCCACTGGCGACTCATGTGAGCAACCACTGACCATCAACTTGATGATTGGGATTTGGTGTCGTCAGTGATTCGATGTGAGCAATCATTGCAGTTGTTGACCGGAGCGAGGGCACTGATTCACAAATCAGGAATCCCATCTTAGGATCCAAGGGCCACGGGAAAAATGAGTATGAGTCTGGACTGGCTGGTAGCTTCAAAGTCTGAACTTCGGACTCTGATTTAGAATTCCAAGGCCTTCGATACTCGAGCTTGCTGTCAAGCATTCCTGATCAAGAGTCATTCACTATTCTGGAAAACCACGGCTTCAATGGAAAAAGCTTTCTGGGATTGCTTGTGACAAGTATTGAAATGATCATTATATGAGTTGGCTACATGCCTCACATAACGCACTGGGTCTTGTCGATGGTTCACTGGCTTACAGCACAACGACAAGGTTGACAGCGAGGTTGAAGCACATGAGAATTGCAAACGTGACCAGCGATGCAGTACTAGCATATCGATTGTAACCACCGAATGCTCGTAGTTGCTGAGCGTCGAGCTTTTGATGCGGAATGATAAATACGAGCGGGATTGACAAAAGGTTCAAGGCCATAACGATACCGTACGCCTTCGTCACGTTTGCTCGGGTCTCGGCTGAATCCTCGTCAACCTGGTCCATCGAAACCTTGAAACCAAGGCTTGGAAATATTGCGCCGAGTGTGAACCCTGCCAGACCCGCCAGTGTTTGATACGATATCCCAAGTGCTAGTGTGACGCCTTCACGCCCAATATCGGAAATCTCCGTAGCGAGGATTACCACGTAGAGAACGAGCCATCCACGCGGCACATCCGCCACCGACATCAAGATGCCGTAAAACCACTCGTTCCGAACGATGTCATAAGTTGTCAGGAGAGTCAGTGCCGTGTACGCTGCGATATAAAGCAGAGTGCCGCCGAGCGCCAGCCTGGGCTACGATGTGTTCCGGTAGTAGTACTTCCATAGAAGCACGCTTACGAGCATTGCCGTGATCCGTGTGACTTCAAGGATTAAGGCTTCAGCCCGTGACAAATGTGACCACTTTTGAACTGCATCCCGAACGTTCTGGTTGAAGAGACCGAGGAGGAAGAGGTGCAAAATGATGAAAAAGAGCACGCGGTAGACGACATTCTGGTGGCAGAAACGCCAGAACTCTTTCAGACGCTGAGGCACAGATATGCCAACGCGTGAGGTGTCGAGAATGGGCTCTTCGTGAAAGAACATTATAACTATTGGGATAGTGATCGCCGTGACTACAGCCAATATGGTAGCTGCGCCACCAACAGAGAGCGTTGAGAACAAGTGATCAGTAGTGAACGCCGTCCGAGATCGTACAGGCTGTGATCAGCTGGGCAACCACTCCACCAAGGTAGTAAAATGTGACCAACGTGCCTTGAAGCCTTCCTCGGTGATGCAGCTGCTCGCGTTGTGCATACTCAATACTGGCAGCCATCGCTGCGATCCACGCGATCTGGATACCAAATGCCGCCACAAGGCTCACGACCAGATATGCGACTGGGTAGCGGCTGATATTTTCTTCTCCGTGGAGTGATCCAGCACTGTCAAATGCTTCCTTCCACTCGGATTTGTAGAGCATCCTCCCGCTATGAGTATACGCGTCCATAGCAATGATAATGACATACATGGCGAGACTGATGATCCATCCCAGCACCATGTAGGACTTGCGTTTATAGCCCCAGAAGGGGAAACAATCCGAGACCAAGCCAATGACGATCGACAATGCCTGGGGCCACACGAGGACATAATGGGAGGCTTGCACTTGCGGTATTCTGACAGTAAGCGCCCGTAACCGTACGAGAAGAACTTGTACGAGAACCCACACATCGTCACGTGCAGTGCGAGGCCAATATACTGCGTACTGAAGAGCCGAATCCAGTCTTGGCGAGGTCGCTAGCACCGAACGCTTCGTAATTAAAGAAAGAGCGGCCAGCCACAAAGCGACGTGGCGAGTCTGTCGGTGCGCCACCAGCCCCCGTACGAGGTGGTTGGACATAGCCCAGTTGGTCCGAAGTATCCAGCGAGGAGCTCGTCAGCGCCGAGTTGTTCTGTGCACGCCGCGGGAGACCGTAGCCGTAGCCCGCGTGAGCCAGCTTCGGAGAGGCCTCCATGAGCACATCTTCCCGCGAGATGGCCCGCATGGTATGCGACTCGGGCAATATCGAGTTCAACACTGAGCGTCAAGCAGCCAACGGGACTCAAAAGCGGCATGGGGCCACAGGTGACGAGGGAGAGAGAGAGAGAGAAACCCACGGGTCTCACTGGCGGCAGAAGATGTCTGCAATTGGCCAGTTTCCAAACGTGTTAACGGGTGCATTTGAAGTTGGTTTCAGCCAGAAGTCGCCAGTAACGTACATGTTCCAATACGAGTACTGTACACTTGGCGACTATGGGGCAATGGGAGGTTCTAACCGTATCATACTGACTCTTTTTGCCCAGCGCCACCTGATTGCACAGGTCAGAATGTCTCCCACTGTTGTACTGGGTCCATGGCATATGCCGCCCATGATGAGTTAGACTTGTGGTGCCAACGCTTGCCCTACACCTTCGCTGATGGCACAGCCTTGTCTGGTGGTGTCCAGTGGACGTCTGTCCTGATTTGAAACGATCATGGCATTCATATGTACTGAATGCACGACACTGCTGTGAGTTGTGTAAGGAATCCCGATTTCAAAGTGACTTCTCTCTGCTGTGGCGACATCATGAACCCATCATCGCTGCCTGAGTGCTGGCAATGTCCTTGAGCCTGAGCAGTTTCTCCTTACGGCAGGTACTCGATACTGTATTATCGAAGGCATGCTTCAAGCCAGGATTCTCGGTACGTCAGCATGTAGGCTTCTGGGAAGCGACACTTGGACGTCCCAGATGACGCGGCATATGGATGTTGAGGGCGACATCGTTTTCTCGACGATTTCTGAGACTCTAGCTGTAACTACTCCTACATCTTCTGAAGAGGTAGGTCAGTTGTAATAGGCTTCTTCGATCACAGCAGCAAATACATATTATAATGACTCTAAACTATAAGCGCGTCACCAGTTGGCAAGGTTGGACACGAGGTCGTAGATGAGAAGTGCGAGGAAGACACAAAGAATCGTGAGGCGAGCGATTCGGTTGTAGCCACCGAACGCTCGTAGCTGCTGAGCGTCGAGTTTCTGTGCTGGAAGGAACCAAAACATGGCGATGGCGAGGAGCTGGATGACTGAGTACACTATCGTGGCCACGGTAACGTCTCGATGCACTCTCGATGCGTCCATAACAATGGCTTCAACGGAGATATCAATGCCCACACCGTTATTCAGCGAGTCCCAAAGCGTTGTACCGGCAATCGAGATTAGTGCCATGAACGACGATATCAGTCCGATTGTGATGCCCTCACGACCGACATCGGCAATCTCAGTGGCTGGGATGACGATAAACAGCTCGTAAAAGCCCTGCGGAATCTGGGCAAGCGCCATCCACATGAAATAGTACCAAGTGTGGCGCATGTCACCGGCTGCTACTGGCAATGTCAAAGAGAGGTTGCACGCCACGAAGAACAGGAGGCCGAATGCGCCGATCTTCCGCCAGTCGACGTTGATGAAGAACGTCTTGAAGAAAAGGACTCCCAATAGCTTAGGGGAGTTCACGGCGAGATTCACCCACTGCGAATCTGATGGCGTAATTCCACACCAAAGCGACACCGCCGTCTGCACACTCGGATCTTGAGCACTGATGAGAAAAATCGTGACAACAAGGTAGAAGAAGATACAGTAGACAACCTTTTGTTGTAAGAAGTTCCAGAGCTCGGCGAGGCGACCTGCGAGCGACACCCTCGAACTGGGAGCGTATTCTTCCAGTAGCATCCAGTACAGAAATGGCAGCGGAATGAGGCACACACCACCGAGAATCAAGCCGGCTTCACCGAGTGATACATCTGACCTGAGACTCTCATCGTCTTGTGGGTGGATCACGAATGAACACACGATATGCGTGAGTCCTGATGCCGTGAAGTGCAAGATGAAGTACAGCGACTGCAAGTGGCCGCGCTCGTACAGGTGCTCTCGCTGAGCAAACTCCACGGTCATCGCAAGCGATGCTGTCCACATGACCTGGTAGCCGACGTTCGCGAGGATACTTGTGAGCAAGTAGAGGTATCCGATGGAAGAGTCTGTCTTGTCCATTGTGTAGTCGATCACGCTCATGCAAAAGTACATGATCGCCGAAAAGATCCAGCCCACCATGATGTAGGACTTGCGTCGGTAGCCGAAGAGAGGGAAGCAGTCGGAAAACAGACCGACGAAGACGGCCAGAGTGCCAGGCCACTGGACGAGCTTCTCAGCAGCCTTGATCTGGTCCGGCTGATATCGTGTGAGCACCGCGACCAGCAGCGGCTGCAGAGCATACGACGAGAATGTGACGATGAACCCGGCGATAATAGCATTCAGTGCCAGGCCTATGTACTGTGGTGTGAGCAACATCACGGATGGAAGACCTTCTCGCAGACTACCAAACGCAGCGTAGTTGAAGAAGGCCTCACCGGCGACGAAGCGGCCTTTCGGGACCGTGTCGACGATGCTATCGGCCTCACGAATCGGACCACGGCTCGTCGGTTGTGCCATGAACACCATGTCGTCGTCATCGTCGGTGACTGTGATCGACGCCGAGCGAGTCGACGTGTCCTTCGTGCGAAGGTGGAAGATGTCACCCGTCTCGCCCGTGGACATCTTGGGCAGGTCCTCGGACGGTACGTAGCTCATGGTACAAAGCTTCGAGTGTAGTAGCTGACCTGTGACGTCGCTTGATGCGGGAGTGAGATGGGAACCTCGAATACTGAAGAGGAGAGATATACACAGCCGAGAAGAAGAGTGTGCTCGTGCGTGGCGCGCCGCTTCCGTGTTGCAATGCGCTTACTGTACCGCTCGAGTCTTCAAGACTCCCTGGGCACGTCAAGGCGAGAGGGAAAAGCGCGAGTGTAGTGGAGAACAGCGGCGGTTTCGGCGGACACGCTGTCTGCTCCTGCCATTCCTCAAGGCCAGTGCGGGAGCCCTGGCGAGTCCGAGCCGGACCAGGCTCTTCTGAAGCGCGCTCCTCACTCGAGGACCTTGTTTTTCCCCCTCGCACTCTCTTCGGCATGCTCATTTGCCCCGGCGCGACGCACGACGAGCACGCGAAGCAGATGCGCCAGTCGCCAAACGCAGTTGTTCCTCACATCTCAGGGGACGTGCGGTGCGGCGCCCGCATTTGGTCAAGCCCGACTGTCAGGACTCTGACGTCCTTGCATGAACTGGCGATCTTGTCGGCCGAGAACCCAGCTCCTCCAGCCCAGGACCCTTGAAGCAGGCGGCCAGCATGTCAGGGGGCGGCACAGATGGGCAGATCCGAGAGTGGTGCTGCCCCCTGACACCAAGAAACAGCTGCGGCTTTGTTCAGAAGAGTCAGCCAAAATGTGCCGAGACTTTGACTTTGAGAAGCGTGGCTGGGTCTCTACACGGCACTGAATGCAATCAGCTCATTCTATTGATGCCACGCTCTTTCGAGTCTTGGAATCATTCCAAGTGGCCGCCAATGGACAGCCTGGTGTGCTTTTGACGACCGTGAGCTGGGGACCTCGTATGAGTGTGATGGTGGAACTGAGCTGTCGGTCGCCGGCTCGTCTCTCTCAGCGGCTTCTGCGCAAGCACGGACGCATCATGTGCATGGCAGGACGCAGTCAGGTGCAAGGTGACGTGCGTCGCATGTGCGACGCTTCGCATGTTCAGCAATCGCCATGGAGGCTGGCGCCAGGACGCCGGGATCCGTGACTGAGGAGTCAAGAATCTCTTGACTGGCGACCCATGAGCCAAGGGATAAACATCGACAAGGCGAGACGAGCCGAAAGCTCCAGACGCTTCTGTCGATGGAGCTCTGACTACAATACTCTTGTCATGGCACCCACACTTAACGATGGATCCTTGATCGACAGCTTCTCGGAAGTCAAACTGCGGTCTCCATCAAGAAAGTCATCTCTTCATGTGACTGCTGGACCGGCCCCGACGCTTGCGATCAGGTGTGCGTGTGATCCCATCCTCTCCCAAGCCTGCTCTTTGCAGGTCTGCCACGTCAGGCGGGACGAAGATCAGGAGGCGGTTCCCAACGGAATCATCATCGTTTAGTACGGTAGATTCCATGTGCGTATTCATCATCAATTCCTGAATGGGATGCCATAGCCCCCACGTGGCTTCACTTCTCGCTCATGGAGCCTGCTGTGCGTATCTATGGTCTCGCTATTGTATGATGATGTTCACGAAAAAATGCGCACGAGATTGGCGACGAGGCTGTAGGTCAGTAGGGTGAGGAAGGCGCCGAGAAGCACGAGTCGAGCTGTCGGGTTGTAGCCGCCAAACGAGCGGAGGTGTTGTGCGTCAAGCTTCTGTGTGGGTGTGAACCCGACGAGCAACAGACTCGAGACATTGATCGCGATGAACACACCAGAGGCGACACTGATGCTGTTCCGTGTCGCACTGGAGTCCATCAGCACGTCGCGGAGCGACACATGGTTGAGTCCGAAGCCGTCGCTGACTGAATCCCACAGCGTCTTTGTTGCGATTGAAATGAGAACCATGAACGACATCACCAGACCCACAGTGGCGCCCTCTCGACCGACATCCGCGATCTCTGTTGGTG
>KE464337.1:7094-25208 GCA_000387445.2 Pythium aphanidermatum DAOM BR444 | reverse complement strand
GTGAGAAGGGGCGATTACGTCCTTATCCATCACTGATCACATACTCGAGACCTCCTCTTCTCTTCTCGCCCCATTTTCTCATCGTCTTCCTCATGACCACGAGCCCCGAGTTCTACGCTGCCACACGAAACGCCGTAGTGAATTATGCTCGATGGGAGGCGCTGCTACCACGGTTCGAATCCAGGGACTACTGGCCTCATGACGCAACGTTACTGAGAGTGTTACCATGTGGAGAAGTCCGAGGCGATGTACTGCGGCGAGATATGTGGTTGACACTGCTCCCATTCGAAGATATTGCCGGGCAACGCCAGCACGAGATACGGCAGTGGATTACGAAACGAGTCAATTCTATCCGCCTTCTCGGGCGACTGGCCGAGTCTCCGGATTTCCAGTTTCATCACGGGATCAATAGCAGCAAAGCAGACGGCAAAAGTCACATGACAGTTTTTGGTTGGAGCTTCTGCAAGCTTTGGCACCAGATTCTAGCGGAGACGATTCAAAGGAGTTGGAGCGCAACCTCACGGCATTGTGTGAAGGCGGCAAAATTCGAGTCCTTGCCAGTGTCGAGATCCATCTCGGTCGACCGGGCGTGGTCGAGTGAGTGGGACAATTCTTTCAGGCATTGTGTGCCGGAGATGCCACCAACGATGATGAATACAACAGAGTTGAAGCCGTATGTGGACTTTCGAAGGGCTGCCCCTCGAAACAAATGGAAATCGCGCTGGAATTTCTGTCCGGAAAGGTGAACGTTGCATGTATGGACGTGATCTTGAATGGGATCACCAGTCTCACTGTGTCCAAGATGTTCCATCTCTCGACCTTGCGGTTTGGATCTGAATGTCCGCTCGCGCCATTTGCAGCGGCCTATCTTGGCGAACCGTTGAGTTCTCTGTCGCTCAAGACGCTGGAGCTTGGCAACACCTCCGACATTCAGCCATTTTACCTTCGCAAACTTGTGACAACTGCGGTTGGCTCCTTGAATCGTGTCGTCATGAGCGATAGAGACAGCGGCATCGATGGCATCGCGAGTGCTCTTCGAATGAATGGAGATTCCGTGCAAGAGCAGGATCTCGAATGCCACACTAATGTAGACCTTGGCGTGGTTGGGATATTCGGTATTTCATGTCGACAGCAAGTCCAAGGTTTCATCCCTGTGTATTCGTATGAAAGAGGGTAGTCGCTGGCTAACTCCGGCGTTCATTGAGATATTCAAACGTGTGCTGCAAAGACCCAACACCAATAAGTCGGTAGAAACTCAGGAGGAGAAGCCAATCGTTCGAGAACTTGTCAATCTGAAGGCGAAGGTAGCGATCAAATTCACACCTTTCCAAGGAAAGAAAACCATACTCAAGCTCACTGAAGAAGATTCTACACTTCCGTTTGAAGTATTCAAGGACGAGGGTGATGATGTCGAAGTGCTTGTCCCGGGCATTGGCATCGGATCGGTTCCTGGATCAGCCATCCGAGCGCGCCTCAGCGAACCGAGTCAGCTCAATGGAAGCGAAGCAGGCTTCCCGATCAACAGAAACGTGATATCCTTCACTTTCTGCGGTTTGAATCCACATGGAAGATGGAGACCCGCCGCTGGAGACAGCCCAGCAATACTGGTCGAGCTCTTGTCAATTATTGAGAGCCACTGAAAGAGTTATCGCTACGAGATATGAAGCTCACCAACGCCCACATTACCCACATCTTGCAGTATTGTCCCCACTTGACGAGTCTCAACATCAGTCATAACTACTGCGATCTCTCCTCGATTATTCGAGCAGAAACAATCAGAAAAGCAAGATCAGGACACTCAGTGGCTCTGTAAGGGACGCCGACTGTAAGGACCCTTCAGTTGTGATTCGATTGACGCGATGGCTGTCTAATGACGAGTGCTGTGCCGCTTCCGGATGGATACATATGAAACTTACGCGACAGAAACGAATTAAATACCGTATGACGGAGTTCATTACAAACACCACCGTAATAACACGAATATACCGTAAAGTTGTGTAAAATACACTGCGGTGGATCTTGAAAAGACGCAGAATGGAGTCATGACGCCGGGATGATGCGTACGGATGAAGAGCTGCATGGGGATAAACGACAGCCGCAGGAGGATGAGGAGATGGGGCAGAGTAGGCCGAGGCGCATGAGCGATGCTGCGCGGAGAGACGAGCGCGAGCGACAACGCACGGCACAACGACAGAGCCGCCTGCGGACGTCGCTGGCCAACAACCGCTTCCTCAAGCGGAAGGAGTCCAAGGCGGAGCCACGACCAGAAGAAGACGAGGAAGAAGGAGAAGAAAAGAAAGAAGAGAGAGCGCAACCCAAGGGCCAGTTAGTTGTGGCACCGCGGAAGAGGCTGCTGAGAGATGAGACGGCGACGGAGAAGAAAGCGATTCTGACGCCATCAGTACACGTGCTGCCATCTTGGACGCTGCATCGATCACGGTGGACACGTGAGCTGGACGACGATGCGGCGTGTGGATTGTACGTGGACGATGAACGCGATGAACTGAGACAGGTGGCGAGCAGTACACTGGTACGATTGGAGGAGCGGCTGCGACGCGAGATGGCGACAGAAGGCGGTGACAGCAGTGGCTTCCGTCTCAACGACCTCTTGCATGTGCCCAAACACGTCGAATACCAGCAGATGCATGAAGAGAAATCCAAGCTGGATGGTGGAAGGCACCGACACACTCGAGTAGTGTCACCCATCGCTGCCCTTGAGATTATTATCGATCGCATTGTGCTGGACGACCATGAGAGCTTCTCACTGGCGGATCGCCTCGAAGTGCAGTTGCGGTCGCTGTGTACCTCGTACACACAACTGCTGCAGACACAACCATGGAAGGGACCGCAACAGCGTGTGTATGCGTTCATGGAAGCCAACTTGGCGTCGAACGAGACAACGACAGACCGGTCGTGGGCCAAACGGACGGAGCATGACGTCCAGGCAATGATACAAGGCCTCAGCGACTTGCAGCAACTCCATTACCAGCTCTTGAACAAGTGGAACGAGCTCCAGGACAGCTACAGGCAGCAGTTGATCCAGACTCACTCGACTCGCCTGCGTTTGAACCAGCATTCACGGGCAGAGTCTATCTCGCTTACCGCAGCGAGGGCGTTTCTTGTGCTCCCCGGCGGAGGGAACACTGCTGTCAAGTTATTGAAGCTCCTGGACGAGCTAGAAACCAAGGACCAGCACTTGCATGTGGTCCTTACACTTGAACTTACCACAGTCGATGTACCTCGCGCGCCAGAGTCGAGACCAAGTATTTATCAGCCGAGCAGTTGGATGTCTCTGTCCTGCAGACCCCGATGGACAACACAGCTCCCCGCTCCAAAACTGTATGTCGCTCTCTTCATCAATAACAAAGAAGTCGGGCGGACACGAGCTGCGACATGGGCGCCACCGCCGTCGAAGTCATCGAACACCGGAGTGATCCTCCTCCACGAGACCTTGCGCACGCAACTGCACTTCTTCCCCGACTCTGTCTCCGTCAAAGTGTTCGAGCAACGGCTTCTCTTCGATAGTCTTCTCTCTACTGCAGCAATCCCTTTACTGGTTCCAGGCCACGACCTTGCTTCCTCCCGTGAGTCGCAGATTGCTGCTGCGAGCCTCGCACCGTCTCGCGAGTGGTACCAGTTCAGCAGTGTACGAGCCATGCAACGAGCACACTGGCACCCGTCGTTCTTGAATGCAGCAGCGTTTGCTACCTTTCAAAGGCACACACACGGTCGAGTACGCGTTCAAGTGGCGTGGGTTGCACCTACAGAAGACGGAAACAGAAGCCAAGAAGACGAAGAAGACAATCAAGCTGATAATGACGGGCTTGTACAACCGGATGCCAACGCAGTGCTTCCTCCGCGTCGGCTTCTTGTAGCCGCTAGCGTTGATGCTAAGCTTGTTGGACCGCGTGTAACCTCCAGCCGTAGCTTTCGACCCCCCGATGACGGAGAAGTATTTGGCAAGAACCATGTAAACACGAGGACGTTCAGCTACGAGCGCGACTTCCTCGTGCACGTTACCGATAACAAAGATGCTTCAACGACAGTCGATCGGAACAACCCACTCAACGTGTCGCTTGTCCGCTTACAGGATCATGCACGGGCTCAGTCGACTATGCTGCGGGACCGTGACGTGTTTCGGGCGTCTGCGTTAGGGTATGATGGCGAGTTGCTTGGTGCCCCTGCGTGGGGAGGCAAGCGATCAAAGCTCACTCGACGGAATTACCTTCTCCTGCTTCGTGACCGAGAACATGTCGCAAAGCACGGAACCAGTTTCATTATCCCCCCATCGGACTTCGGGCGAGGGGAATCGTTGAAGAAATGGGATCATGCCGCGTTCGAAGCCCCACTTCCACTCAATGAGGACGAGATCTCAGCAAACACGAACTTCTTGAGTCTCCTTCGGCCGGAAATTCCAGCGTTTGATCACCACGAGCAACTCGAAGACGCACTTGCGGCAGGGGAGCGTTCTGCTGTTGAGAAACAGCGAAAACTTCAACAGCTTAAGATCAAAGACTTTGTGCAACGCGTGCGTGCTTCATCATTGCTGGTGGCAGGGAAATCGAATTTCAAATCAGCTTGGCAAAAGGAAAGAACGAAGTCTCTGGCAACGATAATCCAAGAACAACCACTGCCGCTGCTACCCGGAGCGCTTGACCTGTCAGGACTGAGCGGACTCTTTGCTCGACGTCGTCGTCTTCGACCTCGAATCGAGAAGCGTGCAGCACCGGCCACGATGGCTGACTGGCCACGACACTGCACACTGTACGTGCAAATAAAAGGAGCCACAAATGTCCCTTTGCGGGTGCAAACGAAGACTCCAAATCCAACAAAAAGAGAAAAGAACCCTGGAAACCGACGTGGAAATGTAACGGATGATGAAGACGATGATGGTAAAGATGACAACCAAAGCACCGGACAGCAACTTGACGAGATGAATGCAGCGCATGTGTTCGTTGAGTTGACGTTTCAAGGGCGTCGACGGCGTACAACAAGCACGCACGTAAGAGCAACTGGGGCAGTGTGGATGGAAACATTGATCGTTCCGTTTTACGCCCCCCTCGACGATTGGTCCCCTGAATCTATTGCACGCTCACAAGACGTGATACGACTGAACTTGTTTGACCAGCTCGTACGCTCTTCATCGGACACTGGAGCAAGTGATGATGCTCTTCTACTCAAGAGCAATCGAGCCGGCGAGAAGGGGGCGGACGGCACCCTGTCGGAAAAGCGTATACAATCTTTTCATCAAGAAAACCGCTACTTGGGGAGCTTAGAGATACCGTTCACGACGCTGTTTCATAACCATGGGACGCTAGATGCCACGCTGCGTTGTGAGATGCCCATACTGAACGTTGGATACACAAATGCAAAACACTCGAGTGACAGCTGGGAAGACATGCGAGACGATACGAGAAATCGGACAGCTGCCGGAACTGGTGCGGAGAATGACGAAGACGGAGTTGTGCGAAACAGCCGTGAAGCCACATTCTTGAGTGTTATGATGACTCTGGATCCACTTCTGGCTGTACCGGTCAAACCATTCGAGAAGAATGCAACTGGAGGCAGTGAAGACGACACAGCTCTGGCAGCGTATGCTCAGCAATGGGCGGCATCTACACAACATCTCAATGCTTCGACAAAACATCGGGACTTCCACACATTTGTGAAGAATTTGAGTCACGGCCAGACATTCTTGACGAGGTACATCACTCCAGAGGCACCACCAAACAAACTCTGCATGAGTACCGGACGCGAGCGCCAGTGCTCAGTACCATTGATCGTGCGGTTCGTGCACTTGATTCCGTTTCTAGATGACTGGCACCTATTCCCTGAAGGCGGAGAGCTAGACATTTGGACAACCTCGCAGGAGCTGTTGGAGTTGAATGCTGGTGATTTCGAAGAGCACGCAGTGTTGCTGTGCAATTATTTCTTGTGGATTGATCGTCACGATGCCAACCGACGTAGCTATCTTGTGCTTGCATCCGGAGTTCCCGAGGGTAAAACTGTGTACGTGCTTCGCCAAGACACCTACAAGACAGCCCAGCGGAGTGTTTTATGGAATGCATGCACGGGGATCGGCTACAGTGTCCTCGATGATCGATGTCCTATCTTGGACATCTCCCTTGTCGTTTCCAGCGAAAACATCTTCGCCAACATCCAGCCAAAGAAACGACTGAGTGAGATGGACTGGGACATTGAGACAAACTCAAAAGGATGGAAGCCATTCTTCACATCCGCTTTTAAGAAAGATCAGTTTCCATTGTCCACAGTTCAGGCGAGTGATCTCGCATACGCTGAAACACCAGTGGATTACGTCCAACAAGTAGAGGTCGAGTTGCGTGAGGCTCTGAAATTGGAGATCAGGAGGTGGCGTAGTATCCGATACACGACAACGTTCAATATGGACTTGAGTCTGAAACTGCGCGCGCAACTTGAGCGCCTTGAACGACAAATGCAAAACGCTTCAGACGACGTGCGTGATCAGAAAGATCCGATTGCTGAGCTGCTGAAGATCCGTCGCGTCAGCGGAATGCCTCTGAACATGACCTTGACAGACATCAACAAAGTCGTCGGGAGGGTTAAGAGCACTGTACGTGGAGCGCAAGCTGGTGTCTAACTAGTGTCCAGGTGTTATTGCTTATGGTACGTCACTTACGGGTGCTGATTGAGGGTGTGTGTTTGCAGAACATTTACTGGAACGACCACGACGACGTCGAGTTCGGGTTGGGCGTATATGTGCACGCGTATCCAAACTGTATCCTCTCTGTCTGGGTGTACCTCGTCGCTGTTGAGCCGCTCGAGTGATCTTATCGACATTACTTGTACTGCTGAAGCAGTCTATTAATCCGCTCTTGCATCGCCTGTAGTCTTGCTCGGCCTTGTGCTCGTCCCTCTGCTGTTAACAGCTCTGGCTTAGCGAGATCGATCGCTGTCTCATCGTCAAGTGTGATGCAAGTGAGAGGTTCAGCGCCTTCTTGAAATGTAGCCACGAGCGACCCAGCTGGGGCTTTCGTGATACTGCCTGGCGCGATTGGAGAGCCCCTGATTGAGTACGTCATTTCACCCTTGCGTGCTGTACGAATAACAGTCTACAACATCACAAAGTACAGTCAGATCGTCTTCAACACGTTCCTTCTCCCCCCGATGCAGCTTACCGATGGAATATTTGATGAGGGCGTGCACAGTGGCGTTGTAAAATTCGAAACACTGCCTCGGAAGGAAGCACTGGGCGTTGTGAGCCCAAGTGGCGCCGTCGACGATGGTGGTCCGGGCGTGTTACCTCGACTCCGTCGCTGATCCCTGTCCTTGGAGCGCACCGTCGATGGCACGGGCCGGATCTTGAGTACAGACTTGGGTGACGCGAGACCACCCTGCTGACTCGACACGTAGTTCAGGTAGTCCTGCTGTTTGACATTCTGGATCACGTTGTCGAGACTGCCGCCAAAGTCTTCAATGAACGTCTTCCATGGCATCGCGCGTACCGACTCGGGCAAAAACATAAGCTGCACTTTGAGCTCCATACGCAGTTCCTCTGCCTTACGCTCAGCCTCGGCCATCAGGTCACTGCATCTCTTCTCTACTGCAGACATCAGCACGTCAGCTCCTTCCTCTCGCAGCTTTCTTCCCCTGTACGTACATTGCTTCTCCAGCTCCTGCAACAACTGTGTAGCCTTTTGCGTCTTCTTGTCTAGCTCTACCAGTGTGGCTGCCGAGCTCTTAGCTGCGCTTTTTGTCTTCTTCTTCTCCCCCTTTTCTTCCTTCTCCGCGCGCTTGCGCTTCACCTCGCTCTTCTCCTGCTTCACGGGCGACTGGCTGAAGTGGGCGCGGCTCGTGGCGCTGCTCGGTTGTGTCAGGTCCACCACCGTGTTCTCGCCAATGGCCTTGAGCGGCTGCGCGGTCGCCGCCGCCCCGCCCCTCGTGCGTCGTAGCGTCCGCCCCACGCGTCGCCGTCCTCCCGTCATGATGGTGTCTGCTTTCCCGCGTTTGGACGTTTGAAAATGACTTGAGGGGCTCTATCCGTAATTACTTAACCATTTTAGATTACTATAGGGGAAACGAGTGATGGTCACGTCTAATTTATGTAGAAGTTGCACACTGTTGGGGTGGAGTGGCAACACTCCAAGAAGACACGGAGAGGAAGATGGTGGCCAAGGCGCGTGCCTCCAAGAAGCAGACCAAGGAGCTCAAGGACAAGAAAGCGGATGCACCGGCTGAGGCGCAAGAGCAGCAGCCACTGCCGCTGCTCTTGCGCGTCGTGATCATCATCTTGACGTCGTACGTTGCGGAGAAGATCTGGCGGTATCGCAAGAGCGTCAGCGAGGGATGGTACACGGACAAGCAGAGTCAGATGGAGCAGTACATGATCATGGTCTTCGAGTATATTGTGGCAATGGGGCTGCTGTTCTTTATGGGTATTCTGATCAGCATGTCCACCGTTACGCTGCAGAAGAAGCTAGGACTGTAGAGACATAATATACGACAGGCGCTTGCTTTATCGACTGGCTGCACTACCGTCGCTACAACCACTCCCATTGCAGACACTCCATCTCTAGAGGCTGTGTAAGCGTTCCACGATGCTTCTGTCTAATAGGCATACCTTCACCATTTGCACCTTCATCTTCATCCTGGTCACAATGCTGTATGTCACTGAATCGGGTATTATCCGACGCGCGAATAGCAAACGCAGTCGCGTACCCTGGGTTACGGTTACGCGGCTTCCTGGCGCGTGTGGTGGTTGGTTCGCTGCGGAATCACTCGCCGACGACTCCAGTTCCGCTCGACACCATGAAGGTCCGCTCGTCCGTCAAGCGCATCTGCGATGGCTGCAAGATTGTACGCCGCCGAGGAAAGGTCTACGTGATCTGCGACCGCAGCCCAAAGCACAAGCAGCGCCAGGGCTTCCACACTTGCGCCTGCTGCGCCAAGTCGGCGCCAGTCGCCATTGCCGACGCCGCCGCTGGCGTCACGCCAAACTCGGCCTTCAGCCTCATGATGAAGGAACTGCAGTTCCCAGGCCTTGCGCCATTCAAGACCTTCCGTGAAGCGTCAGTCAAGATCCCCAAGGTCTAATGCAGCAACGAATAGAGCTCTAGGCTGGCGCGTTCGCTGGTGGCTCCAGGAGACGGAGTGGCTTCGAATGTTCGCTTCAACGTCCCTGATGGCGCTGACGCCGCGCTGTTTGGCTATGTAAGGAATGGTAACACATTGCACACGACTCTCTCCCTGCCTTGAACCGGCATGCGCTGCCAGTCGGGTCATGATCCTGCCCATGTTGCTTCACCATGCCTCACACATCGCAGGGTCTCATGTAACACATAACTGTCACGATCAGTTAAGAACTGCATCGTCAGTGCCCACGTGGAAGCGCATGTGATAGACAACTGGGTCCATATCCCCCGTCTGTCTCTCCGTCTATTGCTCCTGTACACGAGCGTCACCCCGCCATGCCCACCCCTCTGCGCGTGACGCCACTGCTGCTCCTCGTAGCACTAGGCATTAGTGCTGCGGAGGAGGCTGCCAGGACCAGGCGCCCTCGCGACGTCGCCACATACTTCTTGCCCGAGGACGAGCGTCATGAGCACGGACTTGTGCTGCAGCAGCTGGACGCATTGGGCATTGAGCGCTTTAAGCCGCCTGCCAAGACTGATGAAAATGATGCTCTCTACCCTTGGTCAGCGCTGCCCAAGAGCCACGACCAGATCGACCTCGTCTGGTCTACTGACGCTGCGCCGCCTCTCGACAAGCTACGCTTCGCCAAGACATTCCGGGGCAAGATTAATCACGTACCTGGCTCGCAGCAGCGACTGAGCGACGCCGACGCGTTTGCGAAGCACATCCGCAGGAACCAACGCAAGAAAGAGAAGTTTTTCTTCAACTTTGTGCCGAGATACCTCGTACTACCGCGTGACAATGCAAAAATGACGAAAGTATTTGAAGAAACTCTCAAGCGCGTCCAGTACGAGATGAAGAGAGAAGATGACTGGTATATCTACCAGCGATTTTTGGTGCGTGAATTGCCGGCGACGGGTAACGATGGGGCTCTGACACCAGCAGCGATCATCGTGAATGACCAAGAGCTTCAGGAGAAGCTTCGCTTCGATTTCAAGGACAAGAATGTAGAAGTCTCCCAATATGTGGAACCATATCTGATCGACGGGCACAAGTTCCAGGTCGGATTCTACGTCGCAATTACTTCGATTGACCCCCTACGCATCTACTACTTTGGCCATCCACAGATCAAGATTGCGAAGGCCCAATACCCAGCCACTATGGATGTGAACTCGGATCGTGCGGCGTACAATTTCAACGAATACATCCCGCCATGGGACTTTCCAGAGCTGCAAAAGCTCTACTATGAGTTCCCATCAGCGAGTAGATCAGGCACGAATTCATGGAGTGTGGTAAAACGTTACCTGATGCACCGTGGGCTAGACACCACGCTGCTGCAGAAGCAGATAAACGATGCGATTGTCACGTCCATCATCAGCAGTCGTGGACATTTCCAGGCGGAAATCGGCAAGCTGAAGCGCTTCACTCCTCCAGGCGAGGCTGACGCAGAACGGACCGATCTTGACGAAAGCTTTTTCGAGCTCCTGCGTTTCGACTTCGAACTCGACGACATGGGAAAACCATGGCTGACTCGCGTCCACTCAAACCCGTCGATGACACCCCAGAAGTCAACTGTTGCAACCGATGAAGCGATCAAGAAGAACTTGCTGTTCGACCTGTTCAACCTTGTTGGAGTGCATCCTCAAGCGAAGCCATCGTTCGACCAGTTCTTTGTCCCAACTGAACAGAAATTCTGCAGTGAGAAGTGTAGCGACCGCAGCCGTGTCTGGGATACGAGCTGCTGGTCATGTCCTGGCTGGTTTGCTCCCTATGTGGCTCGTCGGCTGTTCGACTCGATGAACGAATACGCGCGTCGCGGTGCATTTCACCTCATTTACCCCTCGCTTGACAGCGACTACTCCCAGTTCATGGACAACGAGCTGTCGCAACACGACCACGCGTTCAACCGATACATCAAGAGCTTGTCGTGGGCTCTCACGGAAAAGCGGGATACCCCTAGTTCTCGACAGAGTTGTCACTTGCGTCTACCGAGAGCACTGCAGTGGCAATGGCGATTGTGTGAACGGAAAGTGTGTCTGCGACGAACTCTACGAAGGTGCGACGTGCTACATCCCCAAAGACATGGAGCGCGAGAAGCGTCTCAAGGCAGAGCGCGCTGCAACCGCCACGCGTGCAACTGAATCGTGGAAAGACCGCGTTGGGAATTTGTGGAATCGCGCCCCTGAGCCAGCGCATGCTGCTGTCGCGAATGAGCATGTCATCCCCAACGGCGGTGATGGTGCTATATCACCGGAGGACGCACATGAGATCAAGTCCCATGCGGCACCAAGTGAACTCGACCGCTTCTCTCCTGGGGGACTGCTGTTCGCACTGTTGCTCGTGGGGCTTGTTCTCTATGGTGGCTACCAGTTCTTCCTCTCACACGGTGGGTCGTCCGACATTCACAAGACCAACTAGATCATCTTGGAGCCATTGCCAATGGCACCACGTCACAGCTTCTCGTTACAAACAAATTGGCAAATTGATGTCAATAACACGTTCGTATCACATAGAGACCCCACTTGAGTGCCTTGACTGTCACTGTTCCGTGCGTTGCATTGCGTGTCGAGCATTCATGCTCCGGAAGTGTCTGCGGCAGGATGGTGCCGTCGCGCGTCGTGTCCATCGCGTTCTTCGGGCTCCTGCAGGAGAATGTGTCGCTGCTGACGATTGAGGTCGTGAGCTTGCTCGCCACCTTCCTTCTCATGCTGCATATCCACTCGTCCGGCAAGCGCAATGCGACCATGTTTGCCGCGGCCGCAGTGCAACTCATCGCTATGGAGCAGCTCTTCTTCAGCGACAAGCGCTGGCACGCGCAGTCTCTGGTGCGTAGCAGTGAGCTTCTATGGCATTTACACATATTAGCGCGCAGATTAAGGTCCTGATGTGTGGTTTGTAGATCATGTTGCTTCCAGAGCGACTGCCCCTCTTCACGATCGTCGTGCAGGCACACTGCTACTACATGTAAGGAAATGAGCCCACCCGGTAGAAGCATGGCGCGCCCTCACACTCTTTACTTTCCCCAGGGCGTTTGTTGCGACCTCGCGCTTGCGGATAGATAACTTCCTTCAGCCGTTTGCGATGGGCTGCTTGGTCGTGCTTTTATTACTCCCATTTGAAATCTTCGGCGCCAAGTTCCTCTGGTGGACGTGGCACGATACGGATCCTCTCCTTACCCACCGCATCTACGGTGTTCCGTATCACGTGCTATTCTACCACTACTTCTTCGCGTTTGCTTTCAACACGGCGCACCATATTTTCCGGTGGTGAGAATCCGACACCTCGAAATCGCTCATTGATATTGAGTCTGACGAATAACATTGCGTTCAGGTCGGTTCTTGACGGCGACTACTATGAAGAGCGCCACTGGAAGCGCGAATGGATCTATGCTCTGTTTGTTCCGACGATGACGACCCTGTTTGGTGTCGTATTGCTTATCCTCTTCTATCACGTTTTTACGGACCTCATTGGGATTCACACTCCGGTATATGCCCTTCGTACTATGGCCACTATTTGCGTATCCGCTAACTTTCAATTTTGCTGCCTCCAGACTTGCTTCGCACTGCTGATAGGGTTGAGTCTAGTTCTGTTCTGGATGGCAGACCGCGAACGAGACGACCCCTACGTGCAGCAGCTTCTGGCAGCAGTGGACGCGTACGACAGCGACTGGCTGTATCCATGCATCGACCACGCAGTGAACCAGATGATCTTCGTCTACTCCCTCATTCAGATCGTGCTGATCTCAGTGATTGATCCGTCCTCCATCGTGTCTTTGGGCCACCACCAGCCCCTCGGCAACTGCGACGAGGATGAACATTTCCGATCCGTGCTCGGCATGCGCCATGTCCGCAAGAAGTATCTTTGCGTGCAAGAGTACGAGGAGGAGTTCAACCTGTGCAACTACCCTATCACTCAGGTGGGTCAATATTGAAGACAAGAGGATGGATCGTGAACTGACGATCGAATGTGCTCATGTCCAGCTGAACTATGAGGAGACGTGGTACATGATTTGCGGTCGTGGCTACGCTGACTTCTCGTCGTACCTCATGGTGATCCTCTCGCTTATCTTCTTCACCAACATGCTCTTCTACCAGATGCTCAAGCGCCCCAGCAACGCACGTCACGTGACGTTCCAGCGCAAGCATGTGTGAGGATGAAGCCATAGATGAAGTAGTGCCCAGTAGTAGGCACTCAACGGGGGGAACTTAGAGCTCTGCGACCACCCAAACACCCAAACGTCAGAGAGGAAAGAACATGGCACCCGTTGATTGGCTCTTTCGGATCACAGGAAGCCTAACCATTGGTGGAAACACGCACATCGGGTCGGATGAGATGTCCGTTAGACTTTGCAGTCTCCGACCTCTTCGGAGTCTGGCTTGCTTTCGCGGCATCGCGGCCGCGCTTTTCCTCAGTACCGCCTGACGCCTGACGCGTGACGCCGCCGCTCGCTTCCGCACCATTTCCTTCTGATCCGGCGGATCCCCATTCACAACCATGTCGGCGCATCAAATGGCTATCGAGACACAACAGGAGCTGCGACGGCTGCCTGGTAACAACGTACGTACAGTCGCTGGGCGGTTAGACTAGCTCGTCATCTACCCACGCGACCTAATCCACTGCCTGCCAACGCGTAGCGCTGCGTTGACTGTGACGCGCCATATCCACAATGGGCCACTGTGTCCTACGGCACGTTCATGTGCCTCGAGTGCTCGGGTCGCCATCGCGGCCTCGGCGTGCACATCTCGTTCGTGCGCTCGGTGACGATGGACTCATGGACGGACAAGCAGATCCTCCACATGCAGGTAGGACGACAGTTAGACCTGGTTCAGTTCGACTAGTAGCTCTTCATCTCACACGTCGCATGATGCACACAGCGCGGTGGTAATGACGCTTTTCGTGAGGCCTTCGCGGCCGCCGGTGTCCCCACGACGCTCTCCATCCAGCAGAAGTACAACACACCTCAGGCAGAGGCGTACCGCGCGCGCTTGACGGCGCTCGTGGAGGGCCGCTCGGCCACACCACTGCCCCGCTGGGACCCGAGTACGATGCAGTCTGGCCCGAGTGCGTCGTCGTCCTTCTCAAGCAGTGGAGGTGACACCCGAGGCGTGGAGGCGCTTAAAGGCGAGTCGGAGCAAGACTACGTGGCTCGCCAGATGCGTCTTCGCGATGAGGCTCGCGCTCGCATGCAGGCTAAGTTCGGCAGCGGTGGTCTTCAGGGTATCGGGAGCGGAGGTGAGACGCGTGCACCAGCCAACAGCGGCGGCATCACAGATCTCTCGAGCGCGTTTGGCTTCCTCACGACCACGGTCGCATCGGCGGCGTCGACGGCAGTTAACCTCGTTAAGGAGCAAGACTTGGGTACCAAGGTGTCGTCGAGCTGGTCGTATGTGCAGAGCAGCCTGGGTGATCCAGCACTGACGGAGAACGTCAAGTCGACAGCAGCCAGTGGCTGGTCTGCGCTCGCGTCCGGTGCGACCACCGTGTGGCAGAAGGCTGTCGCGGGGCAGCCGCAGCAGACCGGCCCAGCTGAGATCCCACGATTCAACGAATCACTCGCCCCTAGTGGCAAGTACTCGGGCATCGGCAGTGACAACGTCCGCAACCACGACAACGACTCGTGGCTCGACGCCCAACTCAAGAGCAGTCCGCCAAAGGCTAACTCGTTCAGCGGCCTGAGCACCAAGCCGTCGCTCTCTTCTGCTCACTCAGCCAGCTTCTCGTCATCTTCTACGTCCTCGGCAGCCTTTGGCCAGTCCTTCTCCGCGCCATCGTCGTCCTCCAGCTTTAACGGCACTAGCAGCAGCTCGTTCTCGACGCCAGCTCCAGTCCCTGCCGCCCCTCTGTCGGCCCCTGCTCCTCCTGCCCCTGCTCCTGCAGCTCCTAGCCCAGCTCCAGCTCCAGCTTCAGCGCCTACTCCTGCCCCAGCTCCTGCCAAGAAGAAAGACGTCGACTTCTTCGCCGAGTTTGGTTTCTAATCGCCCCGTACACGAGTCATAGAGTGACGTTCGTTATAGGTGACCTACGCGGCGATGAAGCCGCACTCAAAAACGCTTGTGTGTATGGCATGTGATTTTTTGTCTTCCTGTTATCCCTCTCCATCTGCATTCGCGTCAGTCGAGGTCTATTAGCTTAATTCGCTCGTCTTACAACTTGCGCGCGAGCGTGCGGCGGGTGGCAGCGACGATATCCTCAACCTGTGGCACACAGAGACGCTCGAGGTTCTCGGCGTATGGCATTGGCACATCCGTGCCCGTAACACGCTCCATCGGCGCGTCGAGGTAGTCGAACGCGTCCGTCTCCATGAGAATACCGGCGATCTCAGCACCGATACCGTGCTGGCCCCAGCCTTCCTCAACCGACACAATACGGTTGGTCTTCTTGACCGAGCTGACGATGGTGTCGCGGTCGAATGGACGGATCGAGCGGAGGTTGATCACCTCAACGTTGACACCCTCCTTAGCGAGGATGGCAGCGGCCTCAAGCGCGAGACCAACCATGCGGGAAAAGGCCGTGATGGTCACGTCCGTACCCTCCTTCATGATCTTGGCCTTGCCAATTGGCACCACGAAGTCCTTTGACTGGGCCTCCTCGCTGACTGGGAACGAAACACCGTAGAGGAGCTCGTTCTCAAGCACGACAACCGGGTTTGGGTCGCGGATGGCGGCCTTGAGAAGACCACGGGCATCCTCCGAGTCGTATGGAGCGACGACCTTGAGGCCAGGCACCGAACCGTACCAGGCAGCGAAACACTGCGAGTGCTGGGCGGCTACGAGTGGTATCATAGACACGTGAGATGGCGATGAAAAGTTCAATAGGCAGAGCGCAGTAACGTACCGACAGCAGCGGCAGCGCCGTTGGGGCCACGGAACACAATTGGCACGTTGATGTCACCAGCCGACATGTAGAACTGCTTGGCCGCCGAGTTGATGATGTGGTCGATCGCCTGCATGGCGAAGTTGAACGTCATGAACTCGAGCACTGGCTTGGTGTCGTGGTAAGCAGCGCCGACAGCGAGACCGGTGAAACCCATCTCCGTGATCGGCGTGTCGATAACGCGCTTGTCACCGTACTTCTCCCACAGGCCCTTGCTGACCTTGTAGGCACCGTTGTAACGGGCCACTTCCTCGCCCATGAGGAAGACCTTCTCGTCGCGCTCGAGCTCCTCGTCAAGGGCCGTGTTGAGGGCGTCACGCACAGTCATCTCGCTGGAGACCGTGGCCATGGAGCGGCGCGCGACGGCGCTGCTCTGGCGTGCGGCGGCGGCGGCAGGGCGCAGGAATCGCTTGAGCATGGTGGGGCGGGTGGGGGCTGGGCGTCTGGTTCGCTTGTGTGGAAGCGAGGGTCGTTCTTTGCCCGTCACACACAGTGGGGAAGGGAACCAAGCAGAAAGGAGAGCCACACGCGGGCCGGAGGTTGCGCGAAGGTGGCCCAGGGGACTAAACAGGTCGCGCGAAGGTAGGCATTGGCGCAACACGCGCAGGTTGAGGTTGCGCTAAGGCAGTGACGTCATGGAGTGTGTCACCCACCACAGCGACGTGACGCGCATGGCGTCATCCAGACTCGGCATCAGAGGACAAGCAAATCTGAGTCGAAGCACTGCCACCATGACAAGAAGAACGCAAAATGAGGTGTGTATATACGAGCGAGTTACGGGCGATATGCAGCGATAGAGAGACGCAGGGCTACGACGTTGCATGACCATAGACTTAGACCACCTGCGCCGAGTTAGCGAACGCGCCCTCGACCTCGTCTTCTTCGTCGGAGCTGCTCTCGGCCTTGGAGTTCTCCACGTCGGTCTCGAGTTCCACGCTAGTCGACGCTGGTGCGTCTTCGGCAGAGCCTTCACCGCGGCCGGTCTGCAGGTCCGGCAGGTCTGAAGCGAGCGCGCTTGGGCCGAAGCTCTCGTCGCTACGCTGACGGCGGAAGTGCACAAGTGCCATGAAGGCACCCACGATGCCCACGACAGCTCCAGCCACCGATCCCACGAGCAACAGTGTCTTGGAGCCATCAAAGCTGAAAGGCGAGGCGTCAGCAGATAGGCGCGACATCACAGTCGTATCGGCATCCTTACTGTACTTTTGCTTTGACATCGTGGCCTTGGCATGTTTGAGGTCTTCACTGTGCTTCGTGCGGTGGTGCGTAGGCTTCTTGTGGTGCGCAGGCTTCTTGTGGTGCTCCTTGTGATGTTCCTTCTTCGTGACTGGCTTCTTCACAAGCTTCTTCGGCTGTGCTTTCTTGGGAGAAAGCTTCTTTGCCTCCACCTTTTTGGCGACAGGCTTTGTCACGTCCCTTACAACCTCCTTCCTTTCTGCCTTCTTGAGCGCCGCTGAGCCCTTAAACTTTGGGTTGCGAGCCACCTTGTGCATAGCGATTTTGATTCCCTTCGCCTTGTGGACTAACGCCTCTTCATCATCGACGCCTTGAACCACAGCGACTGGGTTTTCTTCGCTATCTGAGCTTGAACTATCCTCAGTTTCGTCGTTTTGGTGGTTGTCAAGTGAGCCTGGAGCATCACCATCCTCCAACGACCCACTCTCCTGTTTACCCAGTGACCCATCAGCCTCTGTTGTCTCCTGTGAGCCTTCGGCCTCTGCGTCTTCAAGCGAGCCACTCTCGTGCTTGCCTTGGGAGCCATCAGCCTCTGCCGTCTCCTGCGAACCTTCGGCCTCGGCATCTTCGAGCGAACCACTTTCCTGCTTGCCTTGAGAGCCATCAGCCTCTGTTGTCTCCTGCGAGCCGTTTGACTCGGCATCTTCAAGCGAGCCACTCTCCTGCTTGCCCTGTGAGCCTTCAGCCTCCGCAGTCTCTTGTGAACCATCGGCTTCTGCATCTTCGAGCGAGCCACTTTCATGTTTGCTGAGTGAACGACCGACGGGCGAGCTCCCCTGTGATCCCTCGATCTCGGCATCCTCCAGTGAGCCTTCGGCCTCAGCGTCCTCAAGTGAGCCACTTTCCTGCTTGCCTTGCGATCCATCGGCCTCCGCAGTCTCGTGTGAGCCTTCT
>KE464336.1:0-21074 GCA_000387445.2 Pythium aphanidermatum DAOM BR444 | reverse complement strand
ATGGGAGACGAAACAGACGGGTGCTTGCGTGGCCTTGAACATGGTGGAAATGCAGGAGAGAGAGAGAGAGTTCTCATGGAAACGACCCAACTTCTTTACTGAGCGGCATCGTGGAGCTTGACCCACTTCTCCTCACGCTGGACAGCGCGGTCAAGCACGATCGTCTGGCCGTATGGGTTGTAGCGGGCGTGGAATGGCTTCTTTAGGTCCTCACAGAAGTCACGCATGCGTTCACGAGCCTCGGCAAGGCTGTCAGCGACATAGTACACTGGCTGGTACGTCGTGATCGGGTAGTCCTGCTTGGCAGCCTGGAATGGGTCCCACGGACGGTACTCAGGGAAGTGGTCGACGCCTCCAGCTGGGCGCTCAGTTGAGCAGGCATACTCCATCTCACCGAAGCTCGATAGGAGACCAGCACCGTACGCCTTGTACTCGCCCTGCTTCTTGATCAGACCGAACTCAACCGAGAACCAGTAGCACGTTGCGAGACGCTTAATCTCCTCTCAGAGGCACCAAGCGAGGCGAGACCAATCTCATGCGAAAAGTCAGCGAAATCCGGGTCAGCGAACATTGGTGCGTGACCCATGAGCTCGTGGCAGATATCTGGCTCTGGAGTGTAGAGCGGCATCGAGTGGTGTCGGATGTACTATGGTACGAATCAAGTTCGGGTTACAACAGCGCGCACGATATGAACCGTACCAGAAGTCTTACTCACCTGAGTCGAGAAGAAGACGCGGAAGGCGAGACCATTGAGGAAGTCACGCGACGAGAGGAGACCACCCACAGGGCGGAGGGTGAAGCCCGTGCACTCTTTCAGGAAGTTCGAGATGTCCTGCTGCTGCGGAATGTTGTCTTCAGCATAGCCACAGTTGCTCTCGAGGAGAGGGAGAATGTAGTTGAACTCGTCGCATGCGTACTTCTTCCAGAAGGTCTTCATGCGTTTGTAGACAGCGCCCCACGTCTTGATCTCATCCTCCGTATACTCAATTCGTGGAATCAAGTCACCCTGGCGGTACTCTTCCGCCATCTTCGCGAACTTGTTACGGCGGGATCGGTACACTTGATCCTGCGAAACCACGCAAGCCGTTTAAGTGCATGCACTACTATCTGCAGGACCAAGCCAGAGTCCGTACGTTAAAGCCAGGATGGTCAGACTCAAGGTCCGAGCCGGCATCGAGGACCTGCGAGACCGAACGGTCGAGTTCCTTAACTTACGAGGGAACCACGGGACTGTGGTGAAAGAACGCTTAGATCTCTATCGACCAGTCGCACTTGTAATGTACCCCAACGCACCTTTCTTGTCGTGCAGAATCATGACGTCGAGGGTGTTGCGCTTGAGATCATCGAGCAAGGCGTCGACCGCAGTGTCACCGCGCTTGCCGTTGAAGTCGATGTAGAAGTTGTAGTTCTGGTTGTAACCCTTGGCTGGGCGCGACTCGATGCGCGTCATGTTAACATTGTGCTTCTTGAAGAACTTGAGGATATCCTGCAGCGAGCCTGCACTCCTGGTCAGATCCACCGCCCGAGCCCACAGCTCGTTAATGAACGGCAAACGCACCAGGACCATCCTCCACCTCAAGCAGCAGAGACGTCTTCGGGTCTTCCGATGCGCTTGGGACGTAAAAGCGCTTGGAACCAATCGAGGACGCCGTCGCAAGGCCGCGCTTGTTCACCTACCGATCACCACCGTTTAACAACGTTAGAGAGCTCGCCAGAGGGTGATCGATAGCGCATTCGACGCGGAACGTACGGAGAAGGCGGTCATGGCGCTGGCAGCACGCGATCGCTGCAGCAGTTTGAGCAACATGGCGAGTTCTCTCTCTCTCCGCGTGATCCGCGTGGTGCCGAAGCTCGAGTGAGCTCGTTGAGCCCAAGCAGTGGAGGTGTTCGTCTGCGCCTTGAACTTGCCTTTTGGCGTGATTTGATTGGCTGAAAAGTGTGGAGTGCTCCAGTTGGGCACATAGATGTGGAGTGTGGCACACATCTCCACCGGATTAGACGGCAACACTTGACGTCATAGCAGGTCGGGCCGTTTGACACAACCTGTTTGTGGCGGTGGGTCAGTGGGCCTCGATGACCCGTGAACCCATGATCGTGGGCTTTCGAGAATCCCCTTTGAAATGGAATATCAGATGGCCGCCTGGGATCTTTGGTATGCAGTTACGAGGGGATTGAAGTAGGCGGGAGGATGCGGGGAGCGACCTGCTTGGGCGAGGCAGAAGAAAAACGGTGGAAGCGCGGCGTCCGACTAGCACGCCCTCCCATTCCTCGCTCGCCTCCGACGCCAGCAGTGCGACGACGACTATGAAGCTCACAGTGAAGACTCTCCAGGGCGTGGCCTTCCCCATCGAGGCGGAACCAACTGAAACGGTGCAGTAGAACCCAAGATATGGCGAAGTTTCCCTGGTGTTCCAAGCCACTGACATGGGTTGATGGACGATAGGTTGCCGCTGTCAAGGGCAAGATTCAGGCCGCGCAGAACTTTCCTGTGGAGCAGCAGAAGCTGATCCACGCCGGTAAGGTGCTGAAGGACGACAGCCCGCTCTCCGAGTACAATGTGAAGGAGAACGACTTCCTCGTCGTCATGGTCACCAAGGTACGTATGTGCTCTGTGATGACATAGGGAAGAGAGTAGTCACCTAACGTATCGTATTTGGAATCGAAGCCTAAGGCGGCGAAGCCAGCAGCAGCCGTGCCTGCTCCTGCTCCAGCTCCTGCTCCTGTGTCGACTCCGGCGGCTGCTGCGCCTGCCCCCGCCGCCGCCCCAGCGGCTCCAGCTGCTCCAGCGCCAAGCACTTCTTCCGCTTCGAGCAGCAGTGCGTCAACGCCTGCTGCAGTTTCGACTCCATCGGCTGCGCCTGCGTCGACGGCCAGTGCTGCTTCGTCGTCCGCACCTGCTGTGCAGGGCGCTGGTGTCGTTGTGGTAAGCACTAGGTCGCATTATTGCTGGCAGTGGATACAGAAGTTAATGCTGCTTTGAATGCTGATATAGGGTGAAGAGGCCAACGCGACTGTGCAACAATTGTGCGAGATGGGCTTCCCTGAAGACCAGGTCCGTGCGGCACTTGCCGCCGCCTTCAACAACCCAGACCGCGCAGTTGAGTACCTCATGAACGGTATCCCAGAGCGTCCAGCTAACCCACCGCCAGCGGCAACCGCGGAAGCGGCTCCATCGGCGGGTCTGACTTCACTGGAAGCTTTGCGCCAACACCCGCAGTTCGATGCGCTTCGTCAGCTCGTGCAGTCCAACCCAGCCACCCTCCCAGCGGTGCTGCAGCAGATTGGCTCGCAGAGCCCTGAGCTTCTACGTCTGATCCACTCGAACCAGGCTGAGTTTGTGCGCATGCTCAATGAGCCGATTGGCACCGGTTCGGCCCCATCCGCGGAGGGCTCTGCGCCTGCAGGCGGCGCCAACCCATTCGACCTCGGTGGCATGGGCGGTATGCCTTCCCCACAGCAGCTCCAGCAGCTTCTCGATTCACTGACGCCAGAGCAGCAGGCTGCTATGGCTGCTCAGATGGGCATGACCCCAGAGCAGCTCCGTGGTCTGTCGCAGATGCTGAGCAACCTTCCTCCAGAGGCGCTTGAGCAGATGATGGCATCGATGGGCGGTGCTGCTGGCGGTGCTGGCGGTGCTCCGGGTGGTGGCCACCGTATCATGCTCACGGAAGAGGAGGCTGCTGCGGTCGACCGACTCTGCTCGATGGGCTTCGATCGCTCGGAAGTTATCCAGGCCTACCTCGCGTGTGACAAGAACGAGACGCTGGCTGCCAACTTTCTGATGGACAGCATGGACAACTTCGGCGGTGGCGATGACAACGACGATATTTACGGCTAAGCAGCAGCACTACACTCGAGTACGCAGCGCAGTTGTTTTGAATAGGAAGGAAATCGACTTTTTTCATGGATATTGAGAGATCTTTGCATTTAGCAGTGTGTGGACCACAGCTGTCTTATCGGAGAGCGCTATTTCTGCCAGGGCCCGACTTGCTGTAAAGGGAGATGGCATTTATAGATGGGGAGGTGGATGACGACGCGTCGATCAGACTCGATCGTAAGAGCAGAGGCGGGGAAGCGATCTCTCTCTGCTCGGTACTGTGCAGGCTGTGTTAGAAAAGTTTCTCACAGCGACAGACGTACCAGAGGACGACAACCATGGGCGAAGAGGTCGAGAAGCACATTCTACGCAAGTATGAGCTGCTGCAAAAGCTTGGCAAAGGGGTACGCTCGCAGAAGCTACAGAAACACCGCAGCTGCTAGGAAGGAACCTGACAATGGTGTAGGCGTATGGTATAGTCTGGAAGGCGATTGACAAGAACACAAGGCAGGTCGTCGCGCTCAAGAAGTGTTTCGATGCGTTCCGCAACGCCACAGACGCGCAGCGAACATTCCGAGAGGTCATGTATCTGCAAGAGCTCAATGGACACAGCAACATCATCAGGCTACTGAACGTGATCAAGGCAGACAACGATCGCGACATCTACCTGGTATTTGATTTCATGGGTACGTAGATTGTCAAAGTGAAGAAGTGCGGAAGCTGACCTTTCATCACAGAAACCGACTTACATGCTGTCATACGAGCGAATATCCTCGAAGAAATCCACAAGAAGTATATCATATACCAATTACTCAAGTCACTCAAGTACATGCACACGGCTGACCTGTTACACCGTGATATCAAACCAAGCAACCTGCTGCTGAACTCCGACTGCCATACAAAGTTGTGTGACTTTGGACTGTGCCGATCGCTTGCGGAAACCAGCGGGCCCAACCCTGTACTTACAGATTATGTAGCGACACGTTGGTATCGAGCACCAGAAATTCTACTTGGCTCCACCAAGTACACCAAAGCAGTCGATATGTGGGCTGTCGGATGCATCATCGCGGAAATGGCAACCGGACGACCAGCATTCCCAGGCACTTCAACCATGAACCAGCTCGAGCGAATCTTGGATGTGACAGGCCCGCCTACACCTGAAGATATCGAAAGCATCAAGTCGCCATTCGCGAACACCATGCTCGAGAGCTTACCGACGCCCAAATTACGTCCACTTGACGAGCTTTTTCCGAAAGCGACACCCGAAGCCATCGACTTGATGCGACAATGCTTCTACGTGAGTTCGAGCTTCCTGTGTAGTCGTTTTTATTCTCGTATTAATCATCCCCATATGCAGTTCGATCCTTCCAAGCGGATCACATCACTTGAAGCTCTCAAGCACCCGTACGTCGCTCAGTTCCACAACGAAAAAGACGAACCGGCAGCGTCGGGACCCTTGCAGATCGTGGTGGACGACAACACCAAATATTCAGCGGCTGACTACCGAGACCGATTGTACCGGGAGATCATCAAGAAGAAGAAAGAAGTGCGACGCCGAACGCAGAGCAGTGGGCAGGAAGCAAGTTCTCCTACTCCTCAATAGCGGAGCTCACCACTTCAACATGCCACGTGGATGAAGGCAGGAACAGTGCAACTCCTCTTGAATGCGATATTCTGAATTCTGAGTCGCATGCTTGTATTGGCTACTCAGAAGCACGGACTGATCTGATCCGAGACGATCAGATCAGTGTACTCATGCGGATGATCAACACAGGTGACTCTGCCATCGACGGTTGACATGGGCACTAATGTGGACATGCACTCACTCTTCCTACAGGCCGCTGCGGTTGCATGTGCGACTGGACTGAGTGCCGCTCAGAGGCGCGTGCCGACACCTCGACAGCTCGAGGAGACTGAGGCGATTTCCGTCGCGAGAGAGCTGAAAGACACTCTTCGCCAAAAGGACGAGGATGATGATGATGATGACGATGACGCGGTCGATGATCGCGTGCAGGCGAGCATGCCAAAGTTGAGCGAGAAGATCGAGCTTGTGCATCACGCAGGGCGTATCTCCTTGGACTCGAGCAAGCGCAATAACATTTTCTATTGGCATTTTGCTGCAGCGGTTGACGCCGACAAGGCGCCACTCGTGATCTGGTACGTGGTCAATGCTAGATGCAAGTTCGGAGGTCAATCTAAGGAGATTGGTGTTGTTATGACGATGTTATATAGGCTCAATGGGGGCCCTGGCTGCTCTAGCATGCAGGGACTCTTCCTGTGAGTTCTTCTAGAAGGCTCATGCATTTGATCACAAACTAACACCCGTTTTAACCATGTAGAGGCGTATCACCATTTCGAATGGAGAAAGGAGGGACCGTTTCGGTCAACAAGCACAGTTGGCACAACACAGCCAATGTGCTATTCATTGATCAACCTGTGGGGACAGGGATGTCCTACACACGTGGGAATGATTATCGTTCCGATGAAGAGAGCATTGCAAAAGATTTTCATCGATTCTTGACCAAGTTCTTTAAGCGCCACCCGGAGTATGTGACCTCCCAAGCCCCAGGCAAACCCAAGTTGACGCGGGATTTGTATATCTTTGGAGAATCGCATGCGGGGCGCTTCATCCCCGAGTTCTCGGACTACATTGTCGCTCAGAACAAAGAGGCAACCGGAGAAAGTGGTCTAGACATTCGACTCCAGGGTATTGGTATTGGAAACGGCTGGGTGCATCCGTACATCCAATATGATTACAGTGATTTTGCGCACGGTCTAGGACTCGTGACCTTTGGCCAAGTGAGGGCGTTAAAGGCGGACTTTGTCGACTGCCAGAACGCGCTTCTGGCCGAGAAGTACTTGACATCGACCTGTTTCCAGAACATGAACAGTATTCTCGATGGTGCAAAGAATGCTCAGTCTGGGAGTAGCAAGGCGCTCAACTTTTACGACGTGCGGCAGTATGTGCCGAGTGTGAGTGGCTATCCAGCGCAGCGCCATGATGTTCGTGATTATATGAACCGCATGGAAGTACGCAAGATGCTTCACGCTAATACGGATGGTAGCTTCCATTTCCGTGACTGCAGTGACCAAGTCTATGACGCTCTTCGGAGCTTCGACGGTGTCAGTACGCTGCATGTCGTCGAGCGACTGCTTCAGGGTGGGATGAGGGTCCTCTTTTACAACGGTCAGTGGGATATGATGTGCAACCACTACGCAACGGAGAAGCTGCTGCTTCATCTCAACTGGAATGGCTCGGCTGAGTATCAACAAGCCAAGAAGTTCACATGGTCTGTCGCAGAGCGAAATGAACCTGGTGGGTTCGCCCAGCAGGGAGGCAACCTCACATACACAGTCATCCCCGGTGCCGGCCACATGGTGCCTATGGACGTGCCCGATGTGGCTGCTGACATGATGCGTCGCTTCATCCACAACGTGCCTTTTGACGACTCTCCGCAACTTGTCAAGAGTCTGCAGACCAACAGTACCAATTTCGAGGCGCTGCAATGTCCTGTCAGTGCCAGCGCTGTGAGCACGAACGACACTATGAATTTGACGTGGCTTTGGGTGAACCTTGTCGTCGTCGTGATCGGTAGTTTGCTCGTGTTCTGTGTATCAATCATGTGCCGACGCGGCCGCAAGAAGCGCACATCGGAGCACTCGGTGATCATCCAGGAGAGCGACGATGAAATGGACAATGCAAAGGCAGACCAGCCGCAGGGCGATAGCGAAGACAGTGCTAGTGATGATGACAAGGATGCATCCATCCGGGTTCGCGTGTAGTGTTGTTTCGATTGCCTTGGATATTTGTGGTTTTGAATAGACTGCGGGCTTCACCCTCTTCGTGTGTCTCACTTGCGTTCAACTGCAAGTACGGCATCTGCATGAGGACGATTAGCCTTCACGAGTGGATCGATGACCTTTTTCCAATCCTCAAAGCTCCATTCCGAGTCGGCGTCGATCGGTACACCGTTAAGTGTGTACATCGGTGTGCCGGACACACCCCGCGAGCACGTGTATTTCCACGCCTCACGGCTACGGCTGTCGGCGTCCGTTCCACCATAGCCCGTCATCCCCTTCTCCCAGTCTTCTCGCTTGAGCGCTGGAAAAGTCTTCTTCGCGAGTTTGTAAAAGTTCTCCGTCACTTCGACTGTGGAGAGATCCTTTGTCTTCTTGTTCCAGTACCTAAGCAGCATCACACAATATCTTAGTAATTCAACGCCAATCCTCTGTCACCGTAGCGTACGCACAGCTCTTGGTTGTTGTACATCGTCTCGAGCCACACGGGGAAGTGATCGTCTCCCAGCGCCGACGTAATTGTGAATGTGCTTTCTGCTGCAGTGAATGCGTACTGATGGTACGGAAGTGGGAACAACACAAACTTGAGGCGGAACTCCTCCGGTTTATAATAGCTCACAAGCTGCTTGAGACCTGGGAATGCTGCAGCGCTGGCAGGACACATCTTCCCATTCAAGTCAGTTCAATTATTGCAACCTGTTCGTATCTTTGCTTGTTTGTACCAGATCGACGTACGTCTCGAGCTGCACGCCCGCGGCAGCCGTGCCCTGTCCATAGGTGAACCCAGGCGGCTTGCCAGGGATCGGCAGCTGCGCCTGCGTGGGCAGGAACAGCACAGAGATCGCCGTCGCAACAATCGTCTTCCACATGCTCATGAGGTTTCCAGGCTGGAGGTTGAAGCCCATCAGAAAGATATCGGCCATTTGATAGGCTGTAATTTAGATTACTTACCACCAATCAAAACGTTCTAATTCATTGATTCCTCGACTATTTCAGCCAATCAAAAGTGGCTTCTGGTGACTGGAGCTTCAACTGGGCTGCTGTCAGTTCTTCGATCAAGGTCGACGGAAGATGTGGATGCGATCTCTCCTCGCGACGGCGATCTCTGTGCTGTTCCTGCCCACGCAGGCGCAGCTGCCGATCCCTGGCAAGCCGCCTGGGTTCACCTATGGACAGGGCACGGCTGCCGCGGGCGTGCAGCTCGAGACGTTCATTGATTTGGTAGGCGCACGGGTTGGGAACGAGGAAGTCATGCAGGACTGACGGACGCTATGCATGGTGATAGCTGTGCCCAGACAGCAAGGCAGCGTTCCCAGGACTCAAGAAGCTTGCAGAGTACTACAAGCCGGATGAATTTCGCTTGAGCTTCGTGCTGTTCCCATTGCCGTACCACCAGCATGCGTTCGCGACGGCCGAGGCGACATTCACGATCACGAATGTGCTGGGTGACGCTCACTTCGCACCATGGCTCGAGACAATGTACGCCAACCAAGACATGTACGTAGCTATGAGCGACGGGAGTGTATCGGGAGATTCACGGGCGCTGACCGCCTTGAATGGGCAGCTTCTGGAACAAGGCCACGAAGGATCTGAGCCCTGCGCAAGTGTCGGAGAAGCTCTTCACGTTGGCGCAGAAGACGTTTCCAACGCTGTCGAAGAAGCAGTGGGACGAAGGAATGACGGGGTACGGTGGTACGTACGCTGACGAGGCGTCACGTGTCGCGTGGAAGTACTCGTGCTCTCGCGGCAAGACAGGGACCCCGCTATATAATCTCAACGGTGTTCCACTCGAAGCCGACGCAACATGGGACCTCGATGACTGGCTCAAGGTCATTGATCCTCTTGTCAAGGCGAACACCCCGAAGAATGCTGAAGTTTCCATGCTCAAGGACTCGATGATCAGGCTCAGTGGCTCGCCTCGCCTCCCAGATCGTCAAGTGACCCACTTCGCCAAGCACGGCGACACCTCTGCCCTTGCGAGCGTGTGTACAGGGGTCACGAACGGCCATCGCCCATGCGAGTACTTGCCAGGACGAGCGATGTGCTGCACGGCCGATGAAGCGTGCGTGCTACGTGCAGGCTGTGCTAAGCTCTAAGGACTTCCCACACATCATGAGTTCTTCTTGAATGGGAATAATGGGAATGAAGTTGCTCTATCACACGGCTTATGTTCAAATCACTCATATGTGCCATGGGCAAAGCGGAATCGTAGATACACTTGAGTATCGAAATGACCGCCGGTGGCGGAAGTATATAATAAAGTGGTAGTCGTCGGACATCAAGGGACTATGGTACTAATACGTGCTGTAGCGACGCAGCAGCACAGGTCGTAGAGGGTTGAGCTTCAGCGCCTTCTTGCGGTTTGTGAGCAGCAGAGCCGAGACCATGGCGTTGGCGTGGGCCGTCTCCGTCGTGCACAGCATCACGCCTTGCTGGCCTGTGGACACGGAGCCTAGCACGGAGCCGTTCTTGAACGTGCGTGCGGTAGCGAGAGCCAATGCATGAGTGTCATTCTGCAGAATGGTCGAGTAGTTGGAGCTAACGGTGAGCAAGCAGCCCACGACGTTGGCGCCTTCGATCACAGGGATTGTTGTCCGTAAAGCTTCGTGGAAACCCAGTGCTAGGCGCTCACCGAGGGTCTCGGAGCTTACCGACATCAGCCGAAGCTTCTCGCCTACCCGCACCTCCGAGCCTACGACAAGGGTCGAGTCTGGGAGAGCCTGGAACGGCTGAACAACCTGATACTTGGACAGCTTGACAGTCCGTGACTCGTGGCGCTGGCGGGCGAGTGGGTAATACAGCGGCAGCTTGGTCATTTCCAGATCGAATCGTTCCGGTTCATTCACGTACTCGTGTAGCATCCCACGACAGCCATCGTTCAAGGCCGTGAAGGCGGGTTTGTGATCAAGCGTTTGAACATCTCGCCCCAGTGCCTTGGTGACTACAAACGATTTCTCCTTGGGCTCATAGCACGTGAAGTATGCATGCGAGACTTCCACACTGGGGGAGCAAATGGCAAAGCACACGCCGTGTGTGGTCACACAGCCAGTTTCTCCACCCTCCGAGCAGATCTGCGTTGCGCGATGGTGAGCTGTGGAAGGCACAAAGTAGCTGCCACCGCCCACGATACTGAAAGAACAGTCCACCACTTCGTTCGCAGCCTTGATCACTACCTCTTCTGTGCCGGCTGACATGTTCATCCAAATGAAGTCGGGACTCTCCTCCGGTTCCATGCACAGCAGCCGCATGCCAGCCAAAATGCATCTTCGCGTCGCGTCACGAGGTGTTTCGTTCGTCAGATCAGCGTTGAGGACCGTGTACGAGCCTTCCGGGTCGTAAATGCCCCACAGGCCGAGTGCTGGACCAGAATCGATTGATCCTGCGTCTGTAAAAACGCCTCCACTGGATGTGCCGCCCATGAAGAGTGTGTCAGGTGCGACTTCGGCTAATGCCCGGTGAATGGCGTAGCCTGGGTGGTGATGAGAGTACGTGATCATCATGAGATGAGGCGCCGAGCCGCCGAGTTCGTTCACAAGCGAGGCGAAGGCCATCCGCGCGGCTGTATCCGTGTTGGGTTCTGTTGTGATGACACTCGCAACGTTCACGTCGCTCTGGTAGACGTCGTGAATTCCAGCGGTGGGGACTTTACCCGGGAGCCGGACTGTTGAACGGAAGCCTGCGTCGGCGTACACATCTCCGAGGGGATTAGTCGGTGCTGCCACGGGGTTGGTGTGCGTTGGTGTGGGCTGACGCGAAGAGAATCGCATCTGTGACGCCCCGAACTGCCTGTCAGCGGGTGAAGGCATGTCGATCGTCGTGTTGGCGGTGACATCTGGCTGGAGGAAGCTGCGCGCTTGCAACGAGCATGAGGTACACAGCCGTGTCTGGTTCTCTTTGTGCGTCGAGCCCGGTTGCACGACCCACTTGCGACTACACTGTCCACACACTGCTTCACCACACGAGCGGCAGTGATGACGAGGCTTGACGATTGAGAATGTCGCCCGACAGAGGTTACACCGACTGGCTTTGGCCCACTCGCTTCTATCTACGATGCTTACGGGCTGGAAAAGCGTCTTGTAGAGCTGCTCGCGGATGCCCACGAGCCGCGATGTGAAGTTCTGAATGATGCGCTGGCCGATGGCACTGCTGAATTGGTCCTGAAAGTCGATGAACATCATCATGGTCACTTCATAGCCACCGGTCGACGACGAGCCGCCGCTGCCTGTAGGCGTGACCATGTACACGCCCTTGTTGATCATTGCGCGTTTGCACTTGGAGACACTGTGCGGAATCGTCACTTTCTCGCTGTTCAGGCGTGTCGCCAGCTCGTCACCTTTGAAGGACTCAACTGATCGCACGTATCCGTAGCCTCGCTTCCGACCGTCGGGGAGAGTATCAATATTGGCATATTCGACGAAGAAGAAATCCACGGGCTTGACGAAGCGACCGGCGAAGCGACTCGCGTGCCACTTGACCTGTAGCCGCGGGAAGTCCCGCATCAGTGGGTCATCCACACTGGATCCCTGTGTGCGTGGTGACACATTCTCCTTCTCGCCGTCAGTCCCCTCCTCTTCCTCACGCTTAGCAGCAGCAGTCGCGGCGTTGGACGGGATCTCCATCTTCTTGATGACGGACGCATGCAATAGGCCCGGGAACACCTTGGACTCGATGTCAAAGAAGTTCTTACTGTCACGCTGCGCCAAGTACTCCATGACGGTGTGTAGGCTAGCCTTGACCTCACACGAGACCCGAAAGATGACTTTCCCGGCGTCCTCGTCACTCACGCTCGCAGGGCGGTACACATGCACGTCTTGCATGCGCTTGACGAGCTTCCACGACATTTTGCTCACAAGGCTCGACAGCTGGATCGCCTCCTGGGCTTTTTCCTCCAGTTTCTCTGCAATACTCGTCACGTTCTTGCGCTTCCCTGCCTTCAGTGTGCGTCCCAAGTCGCTCGTCGCACCATCCACCTGTGCGGAATACCCTGCGAAATGCCGCTCCTCCGCATGCAAGCGCCCCTGCTCATGAAGCAACGTCGTGTTCCTGTTCTTGATCGCCGCCGAGGAGCGTGCGAAGGCGCTGCCGTCATCACTGCGGTTGTCCTCGTCGTCATTCTCGCTGTCGCTACGCATGGCGCCGACAGATCCATGCTTCTGCAGGGTCATTCGCGGATCCGCTGCAGCTACGTCGCGGTCCGTGATCGTGTTGAGTCCATGGGATGTGCCCGAACGCCGACGTGCGCGCGAGTCCTCGCTGCCGCGGTAGAGCGGGTTGCGCGGATCCGGGAAGCTGCCGTCGCCGCTCGTACTGAGCGTGAAGCTCATGTCGAAGGAGCTCGGACGTAGCGGCTCGACCGCGTCATACTCATCCTCGACGTCGTCGAGAAGGAAGCGATCCATCGTCCTGGATCGGATTCAAGTGTGGGAGGACGAGGAGGCTCAAGTGGCAAGCGTGGTCGAGTCAGCTCGTCTGTTGCGTCGCGCCAAATGGTCCACCCTCGCAGTGGGTGCAGTGCTCGCCTCTGCGCCTTCTTGCACCGACACGCGAGTCGTCGATCGACTGCTGGGACACACAGCACACGCGCACGAGAGCGCCGGCGTCGGCCCGTCGGTTAGCTAATGACCACCACTGTGATTGGCATCTCATGAAGGCAGGGGGTACGGAGGGAATTACTACCCCCGGTGGTACGAGACAGACAACGACACGACAGGTGGGTACGACCAGACGATGTACCACGTAAATGGTACGATCTGACTGTACAATTGGACGGACAGCCAGTTCGCACAAGATCGCAACAATGCGGGATGGGATGAGAGCACTGGAATGTGAAAGAGCGAGCCGAGACGCGAATGGGTGGGCTGCCTCCGACGCCCATGGCTACATGTACAGACTGAGTGTACTGTCGCGACGAGCTTCAACCAGCACGGCGCGCGAGCCATCACGCACAAAGAGACAGCACACGCGCTCATCCTGATCCACACCGGCTGGGCGACGCGAGGATGCGTCGCGTTGTCCAGGGACGAGCGCTGTGCGTTTCCTTGACGATTATCCCCAGGATCACCCAGTGCGTGGCATATGAAGCAAGTCTTCATAATGATCGCGAGATGGTCTCGCAGGGGAAGGGCATGGAAGCGGCTGCATAAGGAGGAGGATCTCTTAGATGACGGTCACCTCAGCATCAGGCAACCGTCATCAGGCAGGTCCGCAATCGGTTTGCTGACGGTCTGAGGAAAGCCTGATTAACAGTGGATAGCACCGAGTGCTACGCTTGCGATGTCCAGGAAGCACGGCTCTGATCTGAGCGCAACGTCCCTCCTCAAGCAGTACAACACCTCTATAAAAAGCTCGCGTCCCAGCCGCATGCTGCACACCCTCAACGCCTCGACCATACCATGCGCAAGTGGCTCACAGCCTCACCATGACGACTCATCTACCGTCGTCGCCGAAAGTCGCCCAGACGCTCTATTACGGCGCCGCGCCGACGGCGACGCAGGTCGCAGTGCAACTGGACGACGCCGGCTGTGGCTTCTGTTAGTACGTATCCCATCTGCACGTCGCCGCGGCACGACAGGTTGTACGAACGTAGCGGAACTGAGCTGCTTCTTGTAATCTGTAGCTATGAGTCTGGTCGCGTCGCCTCGTGTATCAATCGCGTGAGCGACTACCAGCAGCGCTACCAGTTCTACGAGAACAACGCCGCCAAAACACTGCTCGCAACTTTCGATGAGCACGCCGTGGGGTCTGCTGGCCGGCCCAATGGTCGTAAACTCCTACTAACGAAGGATGGTGGGATCATTATGGACGCAAACGACCGCATCACCAAGCGATGGCGATGGGACCCAAAGGCTCAGAACGCAGGGAAGCCTCCAGACGACGCCGTGGTTATTCCACTCAACGATGTCATGACGTTCACATACAAGGACCGACAAAACATCAACGTCAAGTTCGCTCCTACACCAGGCATCTCCGTGTCGTTCGACTGTGGGGAGAAGTTTCGCCGCACGGACACGTACCTGGACAAGGCACGTCGTGAGACCCACGGCGCCAAGCGTGGTCAACTCGTCATTGATCAGAATGTCCCGACGCTCCAGCAGCGGCAGAAACAAATCGAACTCGAATCGATCGAGAAGCGCAGCAAACAGAAACCTCGCAGCAAAGACCTCTCGCATGACAGCATTAAACGAGTGGTGGCGCGACTGGAGAGTGAGTTCGATGCGTACGAAGGTTGTAAGGTGACACCGGCTGCAGATGGGAATTGGAAAGAAGCTGCGCGGATGCAGAGTCTACAAGAGATCCCGATGCTACCTCGGACAGGACACGAAGTTGGTAACGAGCCGACACTGTTCGGTGCCGTCGTGCAACCGAATGATGCCTCGCCAGCTTTGCAACGTCTAAAGGACCCAGTGAGCGGCAAATGGCTCGGATCGGTTGAGCTTCATGAACGGATTCTTGAAGAAAACCCGAGTTTGGCACGGAAAGGACCTCTTTCGATCGCCAGTGGACGGTACTCTCGCGAGCTGTTCGTCTCAGGATATGTGAATGGAAGGAAACCGGCCCAATACGTGCACTTGCCACTCGTTCCAGCAGCGTCACTCGATCGATTTCTGAAGGATGGCCGTCATAAGGACGAACTGATTGTCGTGGCGTGTCTCCGTACAGACGATCCACAGTCGTGTGCGATGGAGCAAGTGCTCGAACAGGTCCAGTTCCGTCTCAATGAAGACGCGAACTCGCCGTCATTGTCGGTCAGATGCCAACTGATCAAGTGCGATCTAGCAGAAAATTCGGTCTTAGCAGACCGCTTCAACATCCACGCATGTCCGACGTTTCTACTGTGCGTACTCTCCGCTTTCCTCTTCGTCGTAGCTCTCTAACTTCTTACCTTGAAGGTTTTACAACTCCAAGCCCGTCGCTGTCTCGAGCATGGGTGGAGCTCCACGACGCGTCTTCCCTTCAACGACGAATGCTCATCTATCCAACCAGACCGACAAACTACCGCGTGTGCTGCTCGTCGAAAAAATGGCAAAACAACAGATCGCGATCGAGAAAGTGCTGAAAAGGGAGACGTTTGAATGGGACCTGGCACTGAGTGGAGAGCAGGCGGTCTCCTTCGTCGCTCGGCTCTCATCGCCCAGCTCATCCGTCTCCCAGCCATCCGCCTCCCCTAGCATCGCTCTTTCGGGCACTGGAGCTGTCAGATCCCATGCCTACGGCATCTTTCTGCTGTCGGACAGTGTAAGTATTCTATACACGATGCATCGCTTCTTCACCGCTCATGTGGGTTTGTCCTTTAGTTGGAAGACTATGAAGTACGGGCGATTGACCGCATGGTGCGTCCGAAAGACAAGACCAAGTCGTCTCCATCGCTCGTATGTGCAGTTATCTCAGCACCCCGAAGCGAGGTCCAAATTGCCAGTAGTATGTGTGTGGGCTGCCGTCGCGCCCAAGGTCGACGGATCAGTGCGGAAACAACGATGAAGAAGGCCGACATCCCTCTAGCCTGCCCACACTGCTCGATCCTCATCCTTGATGCCTCCAGTCCAGTCGTCTCACCAGTTTTGGCTGAAGTCGCACATCTATTCGTCTACAAGAACGTCAAGGCAGCGACGCTACAACGCCTGGTAGAAGCCTGGGTTTCACGATCCTCCGGCCGTCCAGCTTCAGCTCCATCACCACTCACACCAATGAAACCAAGAACCGACGACAGCTACACAGGACTCACTGTCGATTCGTTTTTTCGAGAGATCGAGAAGCACTATGCGAACGCCAAACGCGGCGTTTTCCATCCAGATGCGCAATGTCCCGACATGGCATTAAGTGTCGCAGACGTCGTGCTCCCAGCGACGACATCCGCGCTCGGAAGCAAATCAAGGGACTACACACCCACACATTCTCAGCCCACCAACGTTGTAGAAAGCCTTACACGATTATCTACTGCATAATCGACGTATTCAGTCCAGTAGTAGGCTATGCTTGATGCAGTGTGCGATGGTCTTGCGTTCGACCATCGCTCCCTTCGTTTGAGCTCGAGTGCTCCGTGGTGTCGAGTTCTTCTTCATTGTCCAGTTGTTCTAATACTCGTCCCATTCCCATTCCATCATCTGATCCTAGCCCGCTGTTGATTCCCAATTGATTATCATCTACATCAAGTGATGAGGAAGGTCGAGGCGGAACGAGCCCACGCTCGACGCTGTCTGCCCTTTGCTTCCACATAGCGTTGTTTGCGTGGATCTTCTCCAATATACCCTCAAATCGCATCGGAAGCACGTCGCATGCGGCCGTATACAAGGGCAGAACGACAAAGTCGAGAAACCCCACTTGACTCTTGTCGAACTTGGCAGAGGCTCGGTCACACAGAGGAGAGACGGGCAACGCAAACTGCTTCTCCGTGTCTCCTTGGCGGAAAAACTCTTCCGTCACTAACATGGACCATGCGAAATGGTACGAGAACGACTTGGTAGCATGGCCGAGATCCGCCATCATGATCAACGTTTGGAACACCAGGTCATCGGCTGTGGTAAGAGCTGGAGATCCAGTTCCAACAGAGGTCGTCTGCCCAAGGACATCTCCTTTGAGATCTGGTGATGAAGGATGCGTTTTTAGTGCTACATAGCGCTTGCTCTTGAGCTTGTTGACATGTTTGAGATGCCCGGAAAGATCCGTCGCGAGCACCATGGTGATGATCAGTTTGCGGCTCTGTCGCCTCTGCTCTTTTGTCAGACCTTCAAACACGTCGCAACCTTCTTTCGTACAGACTTGGAAAGCTTCGGCGAGGTGCATCCGCTCGAGCACGGAGTCGTCCGAGTACTTGATTGCTAGTGGGGAGTTGGTGTTGATCAAGTACGCGTTACTGAGGCCAGGGTGGTTCACGTCATGTACCGCACCTGCGACCAACGCGGAGAGAACCTGCAGTGGCGTGACGTCGACTTCGAGACGGCGCAGGAAGAAGTTGATGTCCCACACGACAAACGCTGCATGCGTCTTGTTGTGATATGGGTTCTTGGCTTGATAGCGCGATTCGATTTCGAGAGCAAACTCCGTGGCGGCTTCGAGTCGGATAGGAAGCGACACAAACAGATCGTGAGCCTCCATGGTAGCTAGAAGCACTGATACCAACGGGCAGGAGTTGAGCACCGAAAACGCCAGTAAGTCGACCTCCGACTCGCCCTCAGACGCCTTCGCAAGTAGTCGCTTGCCTGTCCACCTCCCCCTTTTGCTTGTGGGCTGGTCTAGGGAAGGTATGAGATAGTTGTCAATGATCTTGGTTACGGTTTGACGGAAACCAGACGTCGTGCGTCGTAAGGGCTTGACAACCGGCAGCGGACTTGCCACAAACTCGATACTGCGGCGTCGTCTCCACCACTGTGGCCTCTGATCATCGATCAGAGTGAGCCATTCTTCACTGCCTCCGTTTGCGAGGCCGCGAGGCGAGAATCTCTTGTTGACTCGACTTCGAAAAAGCTGAACTTGGGCTTGGTTCTGCTGAGCACCGCGGAAGAGGTCGTGATCTCCTGTCAGCGTTTGCATGACGTATTCGAGCTCTTGTATCATGTCATCTTGACCAGCGAGTTGCAGCTTGAGTTTATGCAGCACTTTGAGTACGTTTTCCATCCAGGATTCGCCGAGAAGAACACTTCCTAAGGGACTAACGACACCGGACTGCTCAATGCCATCATACGTTCCGGACATTGCAACTGCTGATGATTCAATCGCACTGATTCCAATGGCGTCAACGTGGGAACTGAGCTGCTGCTGCATGAACGAATTCTGCTGGGAAAGCTTCCAGTTCTCAAGAAGGAGATGCCGAATGCGCACAAACTTGGAACGCAGTCCTGTCTCCGTTCGATAAACGCATCGACCGAGTCCGATAAGGGTGCCTGCAAAAAGTAAGACGATGTTCCAATGTCGGGGAATGAAGCCATTGCCGTTCCAGAGGAGCCACACCGTGAGAAGCGTCAGTGAAAAACTCGCGAGCATGCAATAGACCAGGAACTGGATGTTCCATAGCGTCGCGATGCAGCTCTGGAGCATCACCAAGAAGAGAATCGTTTGAGTCAGTTCTTGGTCATGTCTCTCCGATCTGACACCGAGAGGAAGTTGAACGAACACAATCACGAGTGCGCAGACTGCAGTCCCAAACAGCAATGCCTGGAACCGCCCACCCATGCTCACCCGTTGCTGTGTTCGCCATAAGATCACACACCAGCACGCTCCTATGAGCACATTCAGACTCATAGTGGCGATTGCAATCCACAGCTGAGTCTTCTCAACGTCTTGAGCTTGCAGTAGTTGGAAGAGTACTCCTCCATGCATTACCAGCAGCGCTGCCATCGTGCCAGCGCATGCCCATCGACTAGTTGATAACGACACTTCCTCATGATACTGCTGGAAGCGCGTCTCAACGCTCTCGCACGTGAACCGCAGGGACCAACCTTGAGACGTTGCCTCTTCCTGTTCCAACAGATCCAGCTCGAGGCGTACATCCTTCGTCGACGCCATCGAGATCATGAGATCCTTACGCTTCCAAGACGCCTTCGCTTGAGGCATGGCGGCACTCGTTCAATCGATCCATGCAGCCTCCCGACGACCCAACTGCAACTGCGGCAACTTGATACGGCACCTGGACGCCCCGAATCCCACCGCAAGCGCTCGTCGCATTGACACCAACTCGAGATGGTCAGCACGACGCTGCATCGCAAGGTCTCCACGAATGTTCCGCGCAGAAAATAGCCTCTTCCTTGGGCCAGACCACACGCATAAGATCAAAAATACCGAGCTCACGCGTTGTGCCTGCACTCGTGCCGCGTCTCATTGGGCTGCTTCCGCCGCTCGCTGTCTTATTCCCGCATGGCGTCACATGCATGAGACTTGTTCTCTCTGCCTCCGTCGCGTGTGCACTCATGGACTCTTCGTTCTCCTGCTGTATCCTGTTCGTATGATGCGCTCTAGCCACTATACGCACGAGCTCACTCCACATGCCACAACAACCACAACGTACAGTACCATTTCTCACAGACACATATGCTCTCCGCTGTCTCGGTCACTAGCTCAGCTCGAGGGTGAAGTTGGCGAGGTCGTCGATGTCTACGACTTGCTCTTCTGCCTTGTGTAGCTTGAAGTCTTTACTGAGTAGTAGCGTCGTGTCTTCCGAGATCGAACGCACCGGTCGACGCGGCGGCATCAGTGGACTCGCATGCACAGGTGGTCGAGCCAGTGGTGTCGTGCTACTGCCCACGACACTGCCGTTCTCGCTCCCACCACTCCCTCGTCGACTGCCTGGGGCACTTGGCGCGGTGCTTGCTGTGCTCAAGCGATGGAAGCTGCCAGTCAGAGATAAGTTGTCGATGTCTGTGAGCAGAACGATGCCCTGGCCCCGTGTGGACGACGTGCTAGGCAAGTTCACTGACTCACACCGCTGCTTGAAGCGTCTCCGTGTCGGTGTTTGTCGCGGCGGGAGCTCAGCGTCTGGCTCCCGCCACGCAGATGCGATCGTGTTGTCTTCCGTTGCCGATCGCACTCTCAGGTTCTTTGGCTTGGTCGTGATTGGCGTGGACGCACCCACGACAGTTTGCTTCTCCCCCACGGGCGTCACTCCGCTGTTCATGTCCAGATCTTCCGGAGACAGCACAACCTTGACGTCTTCTTCTTCTCCGTCATGCCCACTGTCGGACAGCGTCTCCACGTCCTCGTCCACTTCGCTTGTTGCTGTGATTGACCGAGACGAGTTCATCGCACTGCTCGTGAAGTGGCGACGGATCCCGACACTCAGTCGCGCGCTGCCGCCTGGACCGCTCAGTCCGACACCTCCACTTGCATCTGCTCCAAACTGGCTGCACAGGATGCATTCCTTTGTGGCCCGGCGGCTGTTGAGATCGTGTGCACTGGCGGTTCGCTGGTGGAGAAGCACACTTCCTCTCTCTTGCTTGGTACAGCAGCGCGAGCAAACGACAAGCGAGCACAGATGACACACGTTGCGCTTCTTCAAGAGGGAGAAACCGCTCGAGCAGACGCCACATCGAGCCGCCTGAGGCTGCAGAGCACCGCCCATTCGGCGTCCAAGCGATCGGCTCAGCATCGCCGTTGGCGAGGATGACAAACCGACGACACCAGCGCTCGCCATCTGATCCACCCACTGGTTCATCATCACTTGGCGGAGATTCAACAGCATGTTCGTACAGAACTCTCGGTACTCGTGACGCATGGCACGGGCCATGCTATCGTTCGTGGAGCCGTCCTTGTTAGTCGCTGCCTGCATGTCGGTAATGTACACGGAGCACGTGAACACAACCTTGCAAATGTGCTTCTCGCTGGTTTCGGCTACTTCGAAGAGTGACTCGGCCAAGTACAGGCGCTCGCACGTCTCGCCGTACTTGCTCAGCTTGTCCTGCACGTCTTCCATGTTGAATAGTCGGTGGTCTATCGAACGACGGTACACGAAGGCGCGTCGCAGCGTGCCATT